>JAMJFZ010001868.1:3200000-3255000 GCA_026225945.1 Cricetomys ansorgei | reverse complement strand
CCATTCTCATTCAGCCATCACACTTAGGTATTTTCTTTCTAGTTCCTTTCCCACAACTCTTGTCTTCTCTTGACTGAGGGTAGTGACCTCTTGGCTTGCATCTGTTTGGCCTTCTAGAATCTGGGTACTGATCCCAATGCCCTGTGTTGAGCCTGACCAGGATGGCCACTCTGCCTGTTTGGAACTCTGGGTTATAGAGAAAAGTCGCCAGCTCCAGAACCTGCTACGATACAGTATGACGGCATTACCAGCAGAGAAGCACTCTGCTTCCCAGACCAGTACCCACTTCTGGTCGGGTTTGGTGTATGTCAGGCAAGCCTCAGCTCAGTCTGTTCCACGGTGCCCTGCTATTTAAGTCATCACTTGTCTGGAGCCCCTGTGTGGAGCCCTGCTATCACCCACAGCCTCCAGTTTCCTGCACTGTTGCCTCTCCCTTCAGAGTTTGCAGTCATTCTCCAAGTCTCCTGTTCATTTTTTACCTGTGCTGCTTCTAAAATGGCCTGCAGGTGTGGGCATGCCCATTCTGACCCTCTAGGGACTCCTTACTGCTCATAGACTGCAAGTCCAGCTCCTTGGCACTGCACCCAATGCCCTTGGTGATCTGCTTTTCCCCCTCATGCCCTGGGCTTGCATGTTGCAGTTTATATGATGTGCCGTGCATTCTTTGGCATTGGGCAGGGGGCTTCTGTTGCCTGCATCCATTCCTAACGGACAGTTTTATTTGCCTGATGTCAGCCATATAGGAAGATGCTTACTCAGTGTCCCCACCTCATCGTGCATCAGAGGGCTTGTGAAAACACATCTTACTCTCGCTAGCCCCAGAGTTCCCTGTTCTGTGGTGTGGCTCGATGAAAGACGGCATTTGTAGTGATTTGCCCGGTGGCATTTATGCTGATGGACTGGGGACACCCCTGGAAAGCCACTGGGTGTACATGGTCACCCAGGTCAGGGCCAGGGGTTTCTCATACCCTAAGTCCATCACCCTTCATCTTCATTAGTCTTCTTCCTGGCTTCTGTTCTATTCTGTGGATCCTTGTGGGGTGGCTTTGAGTTTCTTTATATTTGAGTTTCCAGGACTGATAAACCCTTGGAGATCGTTATATATTGAAGAATGGCCTTAGGGATGAAAAAAAAAGTTTCTGTTTTTTCAGGATTTAACAAATATACCCCAGAACGCATTTTATGCCTTTCTGTAACTTTTTCTCTTCGTTTTTCTCCTCCTCCTTCTCATCCTCTTCTTCTTCCTCTTGGGAATTTATAGGCAATGTAGTCTTGAACTGTGATGTTAATGAGGTCAGTATGAGTCTGCATATAAATCATTTTTTTCTGTTTTTATTTTTCTGAATTCTAGAATGGTTTGGAGAGAACCCATTATTACTTCTAGAACATAGTTTTCTTGTACTTGTTCAGTGTGACAAATGTAGAGATAAAATGTGTCCAAAAAAAAATGCAGAGGACATTTAATTTAGCAGATAAAATAGCATAGAAATAGCTCTCTTATTTAAAAACAAAACTACCAGACCGTGCTGAATTGAAAATTAAGTCATATTTAACAGAGACCGTATAACTAGACGCTTAAGTCATTGTTTCTGCAGGTGAGAGGAGAGCTGCTAAAGCATTTCATTCACTTATTCATGTGTTTACTGAGCATATGTTTATTGAGCACATATTCTTTTGATAGTAGGTCCTGTGAACGGGTGCAGAGATTTATAAGATGCTGTGCTCTCTCTGATTCAGGGGAAATCAGCGCCACCTTTTGGTGTTCATAGTTTCATTGATGAAAGAATTTAAGAGTGAACTCAAATGGAAGCACAAGGACAACTTTATTAGGGTGTAAAAGAAAAAAAACCTTGGGCAGGCAAGCTGTAAACTTCAACTGCTGCCTAGAAAGGGGAACCGAGGAGAGATGGGAAGAAGCCAGCCACTTAAGCTGGCATTCAGGTCAGATACATGGCTGACAAGCAGCCACATGGTGGGGAGCGGGGCTTTAGAGAAGGAAAGGAAGCCCAGAATGTTTGGGGGACAGCCCTAAGTGTTAAGAAAAGCTTAGAAATAAGAAAAGGAAAAGTTAACTTTTTTTTGAGTAATTCAGAAAGATGGATTGACTTAGGATCCTACGTGGCTGCAGCCTCTCAGCCTCTGCCCTAGGGTGGGGCTTCTGGGAAGGAAAAGTACAATTTTCATTAAAGAACTAATTCCACTTAACTCTTTAGCATGGCTGAAAGTGAGCCCATCTTCCTAGGCTCTTTAGCGAAAGTGATTAAACTAGCCCACTTTAGATGTTAGGTCCCTATCCGTGCCAGAGATTCTGTTTTCTTGAGTTTTTTCCTACTTTAAAGTCTTGTTAGGAGATGCTGTGAAATAGCATCTCCTGTTGCTAATGGAGATGGGGAGTGATGAGATCCTAGGTGTAGGGTCCTAGATGGTGTGGGAGGGTCATATTCTGCTGTGCTCTGAGTGACAGGAAATGAGGGCCACATCAAGAGGCTGGCGTGTTCATGCAATACAATTCCACGTATAATGAATGTACACAGTGTACATTTCAAAGAATGCACATGCAAACCCAAACTAAAAAGCAGCGTGACATGGAGAGGAGCAGTTTCAGGCCAGGAGAATAGTTCAGAAGGACCTCATTTAAACACATTTCCTCAGCAATCCCTAATGCAGCTGCAGTTTTGCAAACTGGTTATTCTCACCTTAGTATTGTGCCTGCTGTCTGGGTCTCTGTTCGGATACTGCTTCGATGACTTCTAAAATAGGCTGTTGTAGCACAGGTTTGTTAGAAACAAAACGGTAATCTTGGTGTCGCAGCAGCACAAAGGGAAAGGGGAAGAGAGTTTCAAGAAATACGAATCCTTGTTGGGTTAACTATCCTTAGTAGAAAAAAACCCATTTCTCACATGCCTTTTGCCTTACTTGGTGATAGTAGGTTTTGACCTGAATTGTTGACGTTATGATGTCATTGAATCTTTTGGATATGCAGACTGCTTTGAATGTCAGCTGACTAAAGAGAAGAAGGTAGAGAGGAGACGTCTGACCTATGAGTTTCCAAGGGTGAGTGAGCATTATGTTTGAGAGAAGTCATCTATTTTTCTATTCATCTTTTATTTTCTACCCTTTCCTCTTTTTTTCCTCTTCCTTTTCCCTTTGTTTCTCTTTCCCTTCCCTCCCGCCTCTCCTTCCTTCTTTTCTTTCTCTTTTTTTTTCCATTCTTCCTCCCATCCACCCCCTTGTTCATAGACCTGCATAGCCAAGTCTGGCTTTAGACATAACTATATTAAACTCTTGATCTTTAAGCCTTAGCTTTCTGAGTGCTAGGATTACCAGACAGTCAGCTACCATGTGCCATGCTCAACCGCAAGTGCTGGCTTTTGGGTTTACTTTTATTTTGTGTTCAGTTTTGGTCTTTCTCCAAGTTAGAGTACAAGTGATCTAGGTTAGCCATTTTGAAGAGATTTTCCTGACACCTTATGGTTCTTTGGCATAGCAAACTCGGAAGAGGACAGGGAGGGGTGAGCTTGCCAGAAATTTTCATTTGTGAGGGATCCTGGAAGATCCGATAGTTGAGAAAGAGTCTGCTCTCTGTAAGTGCTGGAGGCGGAGGCAGGTGGGTCAAGCTGCAGGACACCCTCCGCTACAAGGTGAGAATTAAAGGACATCTGGCTTGGGTATGAAGTGGCTGTTTTCTCTTTTGCCAACAGTAATTTCCAGAAAGATGTAGTGGGATTGCACTGAGAAAAGAATGAAAAGGAGTTGGAGCTGGAGGGAACAACCAGAGAAGCAGGCAGGGTGGGGATCTGTGCTTGGGGGCGCGGGGCAGAACCGCCAGGGCAGGGAGGAGCGGGGCTGAGAGGCTCCTTTAGTTCAGGGCTTTGAATTTGAGTGGGTTGTGTTCTTGGGTCCCTCGTTTTCATGCTGAGTGCTCCTGAAGAGACAGGGAAACTGGCAGGGAGGGTGATGGAGCTGGAGACTTGTTACTATGGGTAGGGCCCCAGAGCTCAGAGGAAAATCCTGTCGCCTTCATAGTTAATGTATTCCACTGATTTGGGCAGAACAGACATGAGCAGTGGTGCAGTAAACCGGAACTGCTGCTGTGTGGGAGGCGTAGCAATGGGGTCAGTGTCATTTTCTAAAAATGACTCCCCCTGCCCCCCAGGACTTGAGGCTGTTTCTACTAAAATAAATACAGGAAATCCTGCATTCCGTCCACTTGTGTATCTTTGTCTGAGGATCCAAGTCATCTCCTGCCGACTCTAGTTTTAGTTCCATGTAAATCACCCCACTTTACCAGGCCTGGTCCTGCTGTTTTTTAAATAAGGTGTGGGGGTTTCATTGAATTTTTATCTTTTTTTTTTTCTTCTTCCTATCTCTCTTGAATCTGAGACCATGGGAATTGCGAGAAAGAAACAATTAAAACAACAAAAAACCTCAGAGCGCACTGATTAGTGGCATTACTGTCTTTATTCCTATAAGAAGCAGGCTTTTCATTCGATGGAGTTGTGCTTTTCTCCTTGGAGAGAGATAAGAGGGGGATGGATGATGGCTGCATTCAGAGTTCATATGAATTTGCTCAACGTTGGTTCCTGGATGAACATTTGTGAAGGAATGCCTTCTTTTCGTAGCACTGGCTATTAAACAATACCATGATGTCTTGCCAAGAGCAGTTTCCTGCAGTCAGAGCGAAACTCAAGGCAGCTTTAATTTATGTGTGTAATAGGAGAGCTGGGTGGGTGCAGGTTTTCATTAAAGCTCCTTTATTTTCCCTTTATGTTGACCTTGGGAGTTAATTCTGAAAGGCCTGGCCCTGTTCCATTTTGATAGATGCACATGTTAAAGAATGCGATGTGACGTCCCCATGTGAATGTTCCAAGGTGATGTAATTGTTAACAGTTTGTTTGCGTGAAACCAGCGATAGGCCAGAATGGATAGACTGTGTTGCCCTTTTCTCTTTCTCCCTTCCCAAGCTTTTGTATCCTTTTGGTGATGAGCAAAGGAGTAAAATTACCGTCATATGTCTTCTTTGTTTCATCCGAAAGGCCCGTGTTCAGGACTGTTTCTTGGAGACTAATTGGGAACTGAAGAGCTGGCGTTATGCAAAGTGAAATAAGCCAAGCTCAGAAGGTTTGTGTGCTTCCCTGATGCTCCTGGAGCTGTCAAGTCACAGAGGTTGCTAGGGCTGATGGAAGCTGGTGTTCTGTGGGACCAGGGCTTCAGCTGGGAAGATGGATGCTGGCAACAGTTGCACAGTGGTGAGAATGTACTTCCTTCCATATAGCTAACCATTTAGAAATGGGTGAGACAGCTGAAATTCTAGGGAGGAATTAACCTGTGTTGGACTGAGGCTCCTGTTCAAACCTCAGGGTGGCCTGCGTCTGGGCCTGTAGCTCTGAGGGAGGGGGAGGGGACAGATGCCAGTCATCACTTGAACTTGACACCAAAGTTTCTGTCTTGTCAAAAGCTTTCTTTTGTACAAAACTCACATTCATCTGGATTAGTCTGGAGTTGTGGATTGAGTGTGATCTCATAGGGCACAGTTTGGTTGTGTTATTACTGAGGTTCTTTGGAGAAGAATTAATTTGGTAAAAATGAACCTTCATAGGATTGCCCTCAAACACCGTGACATCTTTCTTAATTATTCTGTCAAGTGCACCTTCAGAGTCTGGGCAGCCTAACCTCTTGCCCTCGTTCTTCTAAGGAAACTGTAGGCTTTAGATACAGGTGGATCTGGGTTTAAACTTGACTTTCCCAGGGAGCTACAGTTTCTCCACCTGTGAGATACTGCATGATAGCTAGGGGCCATGCTTGTGGGCAGGTTTGCTGTGGTATGGTGAAATGCTTGCTCTAAAGTAGCGATCAGCATACTCAGTGTCTCTGGATTTTGTTTATTGTTCAGATAGTCACAGGGGGAGCAGTGTTTCTGAATTGGTTGAGCATTTGTTACTGGGCTACCTTTATCGAAAAAGTTATCCTTATTTAGGATTAAAACAAAGGGATAGTTTTCTCTCTCTTTTTCTAAAGATTTATTTATTATTGTTGTAAGTGTATGAGTGTTTTGCCTGCACGCATGTGTGTACACCAGTGTTGGGTCATGCCTACAGGGATGTCAGAGTGGGTATTCGATCTTCTGGAACTGGAGTTACAGATAGTTGTGAGCCCCTGTGTGGATATTGAGAGTCACGAGGCCTCAATCACTGAACCATCTCTCCAGCCACAGGATAGATCTTTTCAAAAAGGCTCATGGAAAGCGATTCGTAATATGCTTTGTATGGTTTGGGTTTTTATTGTTATTCTCCCTTGGTAAACTCTCAGTGTGGTTTCATGGGCCACAGTTGATAGGCTTGGAGGACTTGTGGGTTAGGGTTAGATCCCGGGTCACACCTGATCAGCATGATTCCCTGACACCAGACCATTACACGTTGTTGCCCAGGTAGCTTGGAGCTCACCGTCAGCCCTGAACTTGTAGCCGTCTTCCTGCCTCAGCCTCTTTAGCAACGTGACTCATCATGTCCCTCTCTGCTTGCTCTTTAATTTAAAAAAAATTACATTTACTTATTTATTTTGTTTGTGTGTGCATGTCTCTCTCTTTTTCCTCTCTCTGTCTTTGTGTGTCTGTGTGCACACGCGTGTGTTTGGGAGCACATGCTGTGGTGTGTGTGTGTAAAGACGACCATGAGTGTCAGTTTTCTCTACCATGTGGATTCAGGGACTTGAATGCAGGGTCTCAGGCTTGGCGGTAAACTCCTTCACCTTCTGAGTCATCCGAGTCTGGCCTTCATTTTTCATATTTAAAATTATTTACTTGTTGGTTTTGTCTGTGTGCATGTAGGCACGTTTGCATGTTTGTAGGTACACATGTATATGGAGCCCAAAGTTCACATTGGGTAGTTTCATCAAGCACTGTTGAGGCCTGGCCTCTCAACTGTACCCAGAGCTTGCTGATTCCTGTAGTTTGGTGAGCCCGGCGCCCCCCCCCCCCCTTTTGGTGTGAGTGCTGGGAATATGAACTCTGTTCTTCATGCTTGCAAGCAGGAAGTTCTTTTTCCAATGAGCCATCTCCCCAGCCACTACTTGGTTTTTGAAACAAAGGGAATTCCTCCAGTCTGTGAAAGGTAATACGTACTTTACAAAGATGTAGTCAGTGTTGTGATGTTTTCTCTAGAAGCAAATCAAGGAATTCTGTCATCACGCAACATTGTATCCTGAGGCCGTGGTTAGCATAATTACAAAAGATGGGCCTTGGCCACCAGGGGAGAATGGCTGGCAGCCTCAGAGTGTTCTATAAATTTAATATGGTCTGAAAATTGCATTTCCTGTGGAGTGGCAGTAAGAATTTACTTGCTAAACTATCTATGTTTTCTCCAGAGGAAGGCTGTTAACTTCAGGTTTTTTTTTTCTTCTTGTTTGTTTGTTTTTGTTTTTGTTTTCGGTTTTTTCTTGATTGAGGTCATAGTGTTGTTCTAAAAACAGTTTTTGTTGTCTTTTGGAATAATTCTAGGACTTTCTTTTGTATTTGAGTAAAAGATAATTAGTGGAATACAAGAATGTTAGTTGGGTTTGGGTTGGGAATTTGATTTCAGGACATCTTCAGACCCTATGATGTCTGCTTTGCCCCGTGGCTCACCTGGACTAACGTACCCCTGCTCCTTTCTGTGAATTTGGCAGTTTGTGTCATTCAGGGAGTGTCTGACTGGCTCGTGGATTCTTCTATTAGTTATTTATGAGGCCAACTCACAGAGTCACTTCACGGGCAGCTCCTGAGCAGTGAGTTGGTTAATAATTCTACATGTCGAGGAACTCCCCCAAATCTGTTAAGTGGCCAAAGTCTGAGTTAGCTTGTTGTAGAAATATCTTATTGCTTCCCTGGTGTCCTGAGAGCACCAGACTGCCAAGTTCATGGTGAGTGTATTTCTCACAATTCATAGAGGGATAAAGTACAGCAGATGTCCAGCAAATGTATAGGCAAGGGGGCTGGAGAGATGGCTCAGCGGTTAAGAGCACTGGCTCTTCTTCCAGAGGACCCGGGTTCAATTCCCAGCAACCACACGGCAGCTCACAACTGTCTGTAACTCCAGTTCCAGGGGATCCAACACCCTCACACAGACATACATACAGGAAAAATACCAATGTACATAAAATAAAAATAAATAAAATGGTGAAAAAAAAAAAAGCTGGGTAGTGATGGAGCACACCTTTAATCCCAGCACTTGGGATGCAGAGGCAGTCAGATCTCTGAGTTCGAGGCCACCCTGGTCTAGAGTGAGTTCCAGGACAGCCAGAGTAAAACAGAGAAGCCCTGTCTCAAAAAACAAAAAGAACAACAACAGAAGTGTACAGGTATGATGCTGACTGCTCAAAGGACAGGAAAGCTCTCTCATTAAGGAAAATTTGAGTCACACCTATTTGTGTCACTCTTATTTAAATATTGAGTACTTTGTTTCCCTTTTCCTTGAAGGCTGGTGTTTATCAGGATGAGAAATTTGGAAATTGTTATTTTCTGTGCCGTGTGATTGTGACTGTCACAGCTGATGTGTTCCAGGGCATCAGCAGTGCTGAAATGCTATGAGGGGTACTCCAGAGTTGCCACATCTTATGAAGAAACATGGTCACATGGGTGAAGTTTTATCATTGATGCTCGCAGATCTGGGATCATCACAGGCAGATTAGTTGAGCAAAGAGTCATCAACCTTCCTTTTTCTTTTTCTTTTCCTTTTTTATCATTTTTGAGACAGGGTCTCACTACACAGCCCCGGCTTGCTTTCCTGTATTAAACAGGTTGGTCTCCAACTCAGAGATCCACTTGTCTCTGCCTCTCAAGTGCTGGGATATCTGGTGTGTTTCATGTCTAGCCACTCTCTCATTTGATGAGCAGCTCAAAGATTTAGAAAGAGGGCAGAATAATCTGTTTCTACTCCTTAGTTTGGCTTCTGTACTGAGAACTTCAGTTGGCCACATATCATGAAGAAGCAAGATGCAAAGATACAGGAGAGAAAACCCTGAATTTCTTTTGCTAGGAATACGGTACATACAAAAGAACAGAACAAAAGGAAGAGTTTAAAGGTGGGGTCAGTCGAGGTGGACATGTGTGTAATCATGGCACTATGAAAGCTTAGTTTCTTTTCTATTGCTGCAAAGAGACACCATGACCATGGAAACGATTATGAGGGAAAGCATTGAATTGGGGTGGCTCACAGTTTAGTCTCATCATTATGGCGGGAGCATGGCGGCGTGCAGGCAGACATGCTGCTGGAGAAGTAGCTGAGAGTTCTGCATTTGGATCCGTAGGCATCAGGAAGAGAGAAACTCCGGGCTTGGAATGGGCTTTTGAACCCCAAAGCCCGCTCCCAGTGGCACCCTTTCTCCAACATGGCCACGCTTCCCAATCCTTTCAAAATAGTGCCACTCCCTATGAGCCTGTGGGGGCCATTTTCATTCAGACCCCCACACCTTCCCAAACAATTCCACCAGCTGGGAACCAAGTATGACATAAAGGGAAACATCAGTGTGTCACGTTGACAAGGGGTGGGCTTGTGGTGGCTAGTCTTGGTTATCAACTTGATTTCATCTGGACTCAACTGAAAACCAAGCAGCTGGGTATACTTCTGAGGGACTTTCTGGATTGGATCATTTGAGGTCAGAAGACTGACCCCAGATCGGGGCCACATCTTCTCATAGCAGCCCACATAGAAGGACACAGAAAGAGGAAGCTTTGCTTTTTGCCCACTTGCCTTCACTGTTGCTGGCAAGTTCCTCTATTGGGCTGCTGTGGCATTCCTCCAGTGGTATTAAGACCTACTTTTCAAGGGTTCCAACACTGACCGAAGACCACCTGAGACACCCAGCTTCATGAACTGAACAACTACAGGACTCTTGGCCTTTCTGTCAAGAGACAGCCATTGTCGGGCTAGACAGACCACAGCCTTTGAGCCGCACTAATATATCACACACACACACACACACACACACACACCACACACACACACATGTATTCACTCTATAAGTTATGTTCTTCTAAAGAATCCTAATACAGAGGCTGAGGCAGGAGGATTGTGAATTCAAGGGTTTCCTGGCTGCATAGTGAGAACTTGTCTCACACACAAAAAAAGCCTGTGACCTTAAATACTTTTTGGGGGTGGGTGGGTGGTGTAATACGTGTCGTGAGTTTTTGTGACCTTGTCCTAAAAAGACAAAGATGGAGAATGGGAGATTCCTGATGTTGACCTCTGGTTTCCACTTGCAGGTGTGCACACATGCGTGTGCACATCTCCACACAGACACACATATAACATATATACACTTAAAAAAATACACATTCAGTCTCAGGGGTTTTATGTTGTCATTACAGAATACTGTTGACTACCAGTCATTGGTCAAAATGGAAAGTTTTGCCCTTTGAGAAGAGTGGTGCATGATACATTAGCAGCACGAGAAGGGAAGCAGACTGAACATGTCCTACTTTGATTATTTTTAGTGTATCAGTTGGCTTCTATTCTATGGAATTTCTCATGGTCAAGGAAGTTTCTTATTTACTTAAGCACGTTATGTTTTGTTTGTTTTCTTGTTACTTTGTTTATAGATAGACTCCAGAATCTCAAAGCTTTAACACTTCTCCGTCATAGGGATGATGTGAGGACTGACAGAGAAACTGAGTCACTTCTCTGCATCCCTGAACTGATTTTTATAGGGTATTTGAGACGGGTCGAACTGTATCTCTCCCAAGAAAATCCCTGGATGTCTGTTCTGGTTTTTGGTATCCAAACTTGACCTCATGTGGAAAAAGTATTTTGCAGTTGCGAAACAGGTGAGATGGGGGCCATACGCGACTAGCCTGAGTCTTGAAGTTGTCGTAACTGGTGTCCATATTAGAGGAGGGAGTTGAGCTGCAAACACATGGAGAATGCCAGGAAGACACAAAGCTGCGGGTGGGTGGCTGTGTCGAGTTGGAGGGAGAGCGCAGACTTGAGGCAGGCGCCTGGTGAGTGTGGGGGGGGGAGCTTCCCCTGAGGACCTGGAAGGAGGACTTCTCTGCCAAGCACCTTGATCTGAGGAGTGGTCAGCTGGGAGAGAAGCCACCCACTCTGGAACAGCCCTGGGACAAGGTTCCATCCCCTTATGGCCTTTAAGTGCTTACTGTTTGAAAGGGGAAACTGTGCTGCAGGGTATCTTGGGTTTAGAATTCACTTCTTTCCTTCTGCTGGACTCAGGGATGAGCACGTCTCGGGGGGCCCTGAACACAGTTCTTATTAGAACTGTCCTCAATCGGTGGTGGGATTTTTGAACTTTTCCTCTGCCCACGAATTTTCACAACGGTAACACACCTGGACCTCTCTCTGTTGGGTTGTCATAGGATTAACTGAGTTAAGATACTCACAGAGCCGAGAATACAGGATGTTCTTATATTACCAAAGGGACGCAGACGGTCTTAGATTGTAACTTTACTGTTTGGATATTTATTAAGTGTGGGGAATTCAAATGTGACTCAGATGTAGCTCTTTCTCACCCAGAGCTGGAGGTCAAGTCAGCAGGCATCTGTTTATTTGCCTCTTAGAGAAATAGCGTGTGAGCATTGTGAGTTGTGAAGGTTGAGTGGAGTTTGCCAGACAGGCAGCAAAGGAGGGCTATGGTATTAGGAAGCTAGGGACCAACTTCTCCAAACAGGAAAAACATCAATGGCCACTCAATACAAGGACCGAAGGATTCAAATCCTGCTGCTTTCTGCGGTTTTCAGGCTTATATATTTTCATATTTTATATAGGAATTTAAAGCTTTGCTGTGGAGGTTGGGGGTGGATCAGGGTGGGAGTGTTATTAGATAAACAGGCTACCTTGAAATACTGAGATCAGTGTTTGGCCACAGTAAAATAGTGGCTCAAAAAATACCGGCTTTAGGTCTGTAGCTGTTATGGGAAGACCAGGGTCAGGCTGCCATGGTTCATATTCTTAGCGGAGTTCAGTGGCTCCCGTGGGCTGGGTGCATGTTGCACCCTCAGCCTGGGTACTCTTCTTTACCACTGAATGTTGGTATTAGGAAGTGAAGAAAAAATTACAATGCATAATGTTTAAGTACAGGAAAGAGGATTAAAATGGGCCAGACCTTGGCACAAGGCTGTGTACAGATTGCTGATTAGGCAAAATAAAAAAAATAAATCAACATGTTGAGCCAACATGATTTTGTTTTTAAATCTGGTGAACCACCTGTATTTTTAAGCAATCAATTTTAAGATGGTTTTTGGTTTGTTGTTAATTGTCTCCAAGTTATCTGGTGACGTCATTCCATGTTCAGACCCAGTGTAATTACAAATGAGAAGCATGGCAGCAACTCAGCCTCAGGGGTGAGGGTGGGGACTCACCAGCCTGTGTCCGGAGGAGAAAGGAGAGAAAGGAGAGGGAAGGCCTTGGGAGTCAGCAGGCCACAGTGACCTGTGCATGGCGTCCCATCGCATGCTGTTTGTATTTTTGAAGGGTACTTCTTGTTGTGTATGTGTATTTTAATCACAAAAGAAAAATGTGTTCCTTATGATAAGACTCAGACAAAAAGGAAATTAAAAGTAAATACCACTAGAAATTACAACATTTGGAGCAAATAATTGTTAGCAGTTGGGACACCCTTTAGGGCTCCCCAAACCTGTGATTCCTCCCCCAGGACATAAAGTACAGTTGAGAATTTCTCAACTGCAAGGGCAGCTAAGGCAGCACGGGGCACAGAGCTTGAGCAGGGATGCTTTGGGGGAGGTGCTGCATTAAAATTACCCTGGAAAACCAAACCACAAAGTGGAAACAACATAACCACATTACAGACTTGCCTTTACAACATTTTTTTTTTTTTTTAAAGAAAAAGTCTTAGGTAGATAGGAGGACTTTTGGCTCCCTGTGTAGTCATGCTCAGCCTCGAACTCTCCAGAACCTGCAGGACTGTTAAGGCCACGGGGAAGGTCTGTTGCCCTTGGTCTTTCTGCCTCCGCCTCCCAAGTGTTAGGATTGTGTGTGTTGTGCCACCATGCCTGGAAACAACTGATTTTTCTAAAGTTAGCTTATGATGGAAAGTGGCTGGGCAGAGATGGTCCATTTGTTCATCCAGCCAGCTTGGTGTTAGGGATCTAGAAGTGGCTAGAGCAGATGCTCTGAGCTTTGTGGCAACAATGGCCTCTATTGTCAAATCTGGAGATGCAGCAGCCAGCCACATGGGTGACTAATAGCACAGGATGAGCACACTGTTCTGAAAAACTAGACCAAGAGGCCATGGGATGAGGGGAGAGCTAGGAAGAGGGGAAACCATTTTATTTTATTATTTTATTTTTAAGAGAGGGTCTCACTTTGTAGCCAAGGCTGGCTTTGAGTTCATGATTCCCCCTGCCTCAGCCTTCCGAGCTTTGAATTCATGATCTCCTGCCTCAGCCTTCCGAGTGTGCGCTACTACATTTGGTTAGCTGAAGGTGGTGTTTGAGGAAATACTTACAGGAGGTGAGGAAGACACCCTGGATCTGGGAAGCCCAGACAAAGTGCTGGAATGGGCTGGAATGGGCGAAGAGGAGAGTAGAAAAGCTGAGAAGTCAGAAAGGGCATCAAGCTGGTTAAGCTGGTGAATGAGCTTTTAAGACTGTTAAGGCCATTGAGAGAGCCTTGACTTTGATGCCAGGGAGGATGTGAGGCTGTGGAGGGTTCCAGCAAGGGTAGCAACCCTGCACTTGACAAGAGTCATGTGGCTACTGTGCTGGGAAGGGAGAGAGGCTTGAGCAGCCTGGAGCAGCAGGGGACCAGCAGAAAGCCTTATAGTACTCTGGCTTCTGAGATGCTGCAGATTTGGGGGAGGTAGTAGTGGGCGTGGTGAGAACTGGTTAGATATGGAGTATTTGTTTCCAGAGGAGCCCACAGGGTTTGCCCGTGGGTTGGGTGTGGAGTGTGGCAGAAAGAGCGAAGGAGGAGTCAGGATTTTAGCCCAGTGGCTGGATGTGGGTGGCTGCTCTGAATGCAGATGGAGCAGGTGTTGGGGGTCCTGGTGGAGATTCGAGTGAGGCAGTTGGACCTGTGACTCCGAGGCTTACAGGTGAGGACTGAGCCGGAGCTCTAGGGTTGGGAGTATGAAGACCATTCAAGGAAGGAGTGACAGTAGAGGCCAGCCCAAAAGTCTCTAAAAGGTAGACGTGGACTCGGGCAGAACAGAAACAAGGAAAGCACTGCTGTGGATGGCTTGATTCCCTTCACTTACCCACGGTTGCACTTCCCACCAGTGTCTTCATCCCAGCTCAGTGTCAGGAACGCACCTTCCACCTAATCTTGCACGTGTGCATGAGCATGCTCTCACTTTCCTTCTCCCTGCTCAGATTCCTCCGCCCCTGCCCCTGGCTGTGCTGCATCCTGAGGCAGTTGCTGTAGCGGTACTGTGGTTCTGCATCCAGCTGGGCCCTAGGAGACCTGCAGAAGCAACGATGCAGAAAACTGCAGCCTCCACAAAGAGCGTGTTAAGCTCACTGATGGAAGTGGCCCTGGGGAACGCAGGCTTCTGTACAGCAGTCTCAGGAATACCAGGGGAGGACCATGACTTAGGGGAAGGCTGTGTTGCCCTGCAGACTTGCTTCAAACCCTAGCTCCGCCACTTACGGTGACCACAGACTTGCCACCCAACGTCTCACACCCCAGTTTGCGTCACTTACAAACTGGAGTCCTCTTAGATGCTTGTTGAGAAGCTTCTAGAAGATTAGAAGATGACATAGAAAGGGCCTGAGAAGGGGCTGGCAAGACGGCTCAGCACGCAAAGGCACTTGCCGACAAGCCTGAAGGACCTCAGTTTGATCCCTGGAACCTACATGGTGAAAGACGAGAACCAGCTTCTACAATTGTGCTCTGATCACCACGTGAGTGCTGGCCACATATACCCCCCCATAATTAAAAAGAAAGTTCAAAAGAAGGCAGAGTTGTAGACTATGGGCCAGTTCCACCTGTTCGTTTTTGGGGATCTTTATCATTTTTTCTTGTGGGAAATGATTGTTTAAATACACACACTGGCGTCTACTTAGGGATTTGGAGGGTAAACTGTTCGGCTTTATGGAACAGTTGGATGGCAGGCTTAGCGTTCACCCAGGGTTAACTTTTCTGGTCACTCCACCTGGCAGAGCAGTTTTGGGGAGAAGTTTGCCGTGGTTCATAGTTCTGTCATAGTGGGGTGCAGCATGGTGGCTGTTGTGCCGGCCCGTGGCAGTGGGAGATTATGGTGCTAGTGTTGTGGAGACTCAGGAAGCAGAGGTGGGACCAGGGTTGCAGCTGGGTCATATCACCCGCAAAGGCTTGCCCCCAGTGGTCTGTGTCCAGCAGGTAGACCCCCCCATTGGAAAACCTCCGCAGGGCAGTACTACCAGCTGGAGACCGAGAGTTCAAACAGGTGAGAGGCGGTAGCAAAACGTTTCAGGTTTTAATCGTAATGACTAATTTTTGCTTTTTAAAATTCAAGTTGAATCTCTCACCAGTCAAAGTTCACTGAGAAGAGGTTCACTGCCAAGCCCACGTCTGGAGATTTGGTGATCTTTTGGAAAAGCCAGGGTGAATCGTCTCCCATCTTCAGCAATTTCTGCAGCCTCAGGAAAATACAGCACCTCCACAGCCCCATCCCTGCACCACGAGGCGTGGTCTTGGGGGTCACCATTTTTCTTTTCTTTTCTTCTTTTTTTTTTAGACAGTGTCTCACTATGTGGTCTTGATTGGCCTAGAACTCATTATGTAGACCAGACTGGCCTCGCCGAGATCCTCCTGCTCCCGCCTCACGAGTGATATTTGACTAGACATGCTGAACTTGGGTTGTGTAAACAGGGTCTTCGTTGCAATGGTAGGATGAAGGGATAAAAATAAGCAGGGGAAATACCCGAATTTAGTTTGTTATTTCCGATGCCCAACTCTGCAGATGTTTAGGGTAGGCTACTCTCTTTGGGCCTCAGGGAGAGAAATTCAAGATTTCCAGCCTCCTCTCCCCTGGTCACCTGGTCTGGTGATGGCACACCCATCACTCTGAGTACCTGCCGTCCAGAGGCTGCAGGTTAGCGCAGTGTCTGCAGCCTCTTCCATGTTCTTCTGTGGTTCTTGGGATCAGAAGTGTTTGGGGGATGGGTAGGATGGGGTGACTGAGGCAGGACATTTATCTATCCACCTAAGCTCCTTGGCTGACTACCCCACTTGGCCAGTGACCCGACTTGGCAAGAACTATCCACATAAAAAAAATTAAAAAAGATTTATATGGCATCTATTTAAGGTATGCAAGATGATGTTATGGGAGACATAAATAGTGAAGCGGTTACTATAGTGAAGCAGGTTAATTCTATCATATCACAGTTACCCAGTTTTAAATTTTGTTTTTGTGCCAAGAACAGCTGAAAAAACACATCTCTCGGCAGGAGTCCCAAGGAACCTTACTACAGTGCTTTTCGCGTTCTGTATCTCTGGGCTTGCTCAGTCTCTGTATCTGCGCCTTTGAAACCCCTGACCTACCTGTCCTCATGTCTTCCTCCTGCTTCTCATTTTATATCTCTGTATACTGACTCTCAGAAGCTCCGCGTATAAATGGTGTCATGTCGTGATTGTCTTCTTTGTGTCTGGCTTACTTCACTTCGTGTGATTTCTTTCAGGTTTTATCTGCCCTGGGCACACGGCAGCATCTCATTTTTAAAGGCTGGATACTATGCTGCACGTATATGTGTATGTGTATGCACTTCCTTTATCATTGGGGTAGATTATTTCTGCTGTTTGGCTACTGAGAATGATGGTGCAGAGAAGCACAGACGTCTTCATGAGCTGGGGTTTTGTTTCCTTGTGGGCCATTTGGAAGTTTCTTTTTTTTTTTTTCCCCTGTTTTTCCTTTTTAAAGTCAGGATCTTACTGTACAGCCCTGGCTGGCTTGGAACTCAGTATGTAGCCCAAGCTAGCCTTAAACTTCCAGCTATTCTCCTGCCTCTGCCTCCCACACGATGGGTTTACAGGTGTATGCCACCGAGCCCGACTTTCATCTGGAGGTTCTAGGGATTGTGCGTCCCCATACTAAAATTCTTGGGATCGGAACCATTTGTGATTTTGGAACATGTGCGTATATGCAGACACACCACGAGACACCTTGAAGATAGACCCATATCCAAACACCTTTCTCTTCTTATATACTTATGTGCGTTCATTGTCAGTGCACTTGGGTTTTGTCTGCAAACCATCATACGAAGTTCGGCATGGAATTTTCCACTTGTGTTGTCATGTCAGTACATAGAAAGTTTGAGAGTTGGAAGGCTTTTCTGGATATCCAAAGGAGAGAAGTTTAACCACTGTGTTAAATTTCTTTAGGACCTTGCAGACTATGTTTTTTATAACAGTTGCAACAATCTACATTCCCAACAGTACAGGAGTTCCCCTTGCCCACACCCTCACTGATGGTTACCTTCTACTGCCCGCCTAGGGGAGTGAAGTACCCTTCCATGCACCTGCTGGGTATCTTCTGTCTTTGGAGAGCTGGGCAGCTATTCAGATCACATGCCTATTTGTTACTGGAATTGTTTGTTTCTCTCCAGTTGGGTTCTTTATGAATTTTGGATATCAACATCTTATCAGATAATTGGATTGTGAGTATTTTTCCCACTTGGCAAGTTACTGTTTTATTTCTTGTTATTTTGCTGTGCAGAAGCTATTTAGTGTGCCATGCCATGTATTTATTTTGGCTTTTGTAGCCTAAGCTTTTGATGCCAGAGGTACAAAAAATATTGTCAGTGCTGCTATTTAGAAGCGTCTTTGGCTTTCTTCTAGGATTTTTTGGGCTTGACATTTAGATCTCTAATCTATTTTGAGTTAATTTTTGTGTCTGGTGTCAGATAAAGGTCCAGTGTCATTCTCTGGCCTTAGGAAATTCCAGCATTCCTTATGACTCATTTTCCCTATTGTGTCCTATTGGCCTCCTTGTCAAAATCAATTGACTGTGTAGATGCTGCTGCTTCATCTCTTGTTTTCATCTCTGTCTCCTTCTCCTTCCCCTCTCTCTCCTGTCCCCTGTATCCCTCCTGATAAGGGAGCAGAGGGCTGTTTATTGGTAAGAGTGGACAAGGGAGGAAAACACAGTGTGAGCTGGCTTTCCAGTCTCTTCACCTGGTCATCTGCTCCAGTGAGTGGCATAGCCCATCAGTCCGAGCACCTGGCATCCTGAGCTAGATGACCTGCTGCAGCTAAGCCTGGTGCCTGTGACCTCTTGGGCATCACCTGACTCCATGAGCCTCCTGCTGAGCACTGTCTAGGGACAGATAACGGAGCCAGAGAAGATGCTGCTCGAGGCTTCATCTTTCATAAAAAGGAAGGCCTGTGAGGGAATGTGGAAGGAAGAGCCAGGCAAGCCAGCCCACACTTCTGAATGAGGCTTGCTGAATCGTTCCAGCCTAATCCCTCTCTTTTCTTTCTCCTTTTCTCTTTCAGGTTGTACTAGGGATTTAACTCAGGGCCTTACATGTGACAGACAGGTGTTTTATAGCTAAGCTACATCTTTAAGCCATTTTATTATTTTTTATTTTGAGACGTTTTGCTAAATTACCCAGTCTGGCCTCATATCCACTGGGTATAGGTCAGTAGTCATTGACCTTGTGGACCTCCTGCCTCATATTTCTGTGTGGTTGGGATTACAAGCCTGCACCACTGTGCTGGTTTAGACTGGTTTCTTTCTGTATGTTTTATACACACACACACACACACACACACACACACACACACACACACACACTTCTTATTCACACTCACATCCATATCTTGAAGATTAGTTTTGTTAAGATGCTTTTATTGAAAGTGTGTGCGTGTGTGGTTTCTGAAGTGAGATTGTGTTTATATCGGGTAGCAGTGGTCTGAGAATTGTTTTGGGAGGGACATTTGAGTTAGTATATTGCTATAGGGAGAGGGGAATGTTACTTATCCCCCTTTTGGTTGAGAGAGGCTGTACTGGGGATCCAACCCTGTAAGCACTCTACCTCTGAGATAATTCAGCCTTTAGTACTTTAAAAAAAAAAAAAAAAGACTGAGTCTCATTCTGTGTGACTTAGGCAACTTAGGCTGGCCTAAAACTCATGGCAGTGCTCCTGTTTCAGCCTCCCAAAGGCTGTACCACTGTGAATATTAGTTTTGTCAACTTGAAACAAACCTAAACATAGTTAAGAAGAAGGAACTACAATTGAGAAAACAACTCCACAAGGTCGGCCTGTGGGGCATAGTCTTGATTAGTGATTGATTTGGGAGGACCAGGCCCACTGTGGGTGGTGTCACCTTTGGGCACATGTTCCTGGCTTCTATGAGAAAGCTGGCTGAGCAAGCCATGAACTTGCTCATTCCTCCATGGCTTCTGCTGAAGTTCCTGCCTTGAGTATCCTGCCTTGACCTTTCCTCTCTGATGGTTATAACCTGGGGGTTAGTTACAAGCTGAAACAGACTGTATCTTTCCTAAGTTACTTTTGGTCACGCTGCTTTATCACAGCAATAGAAATCCTAACTGAGACAACCACTGTGTGGTTTTCTTGGTTTGAGGCATAATCTTGCCCTCGAGCCTGGGCTGGCCTCTGACTCATCGCGATCGTCCCGCCTCAGCTTCCTGAGTGCTGGATGACTGACTGACGTGGATCATGATACCTGACGCTCAGTACTTGTAAAATTAAGATGAAGCACACAAACCTTAAGTGAATACCTTGATGCCTTTTCCCCCCACATGTTTGTACCCGTGTGACCATCACCCAGGTCAGTGTGATGCAGCTTTCCCATCCCATCCCAGGGTGTACACTCCATCACCTGTAACAGTAAAGATCTTTCGAGCTTGGTCTAAGTGGAATCATGCCACATGTGTGTTTTGTATCTTCTGCTTAGTCATCCATGTAGTTGTGGAGTCCTTTCTGTTGCTTGTAATACTCCGTTAGATGAATATGCTTGAGATTATCCACACTATGGTTGACATTCAGTTTCCCAGATTCGGCTGCTGGGAGTGATTTGCTTTGAGAGTCTGGCACATGCCTTTGGTGAATACTAACATGCATGTCTGTTAGATGTATTCTTAGGAGTAAGACTGCTGAGTTGGAAGACATACATAGCTTGTTCAGCTTTAATAAAGTTTTCCAAAGTACTTTGTCCCAGTTTACACTCCCACTGGCTGTGCGCGTTGTCTCCTCTGCAGTTACTGTAAGCGCCACCATCTTCCCAAGGTCTTGCTCAGCCAGTTCTTGTTGCTGCAACCAAAATGCCATATTCAGGTGACCTCTCTTTCTCATGGCTCAGCAGGCCGAGACATATAGGATCAGGGCACTGGCAGAGTGGAGTCCTATTTTATGGCTCACATGGCTGTCTTTGACTCATAGATGACTGTCTCCTCATTATGTTCTCACATGAAGAAAAGGACAAGAACACTTCAGAAGTGTTTGCTTGAGGACACCAGTTCTCCCCATGGTGTGGGGGGCATTCTTAGAACCCAGTCACCTCCTAGCAGCCGTATTTCCCATTACCATTGCGCAGGTGTGATGGGGTGAGGATCAGAAATGTTTGGTGGGGAGTGACACAGACACTCAGATCTACAAGCAGGAGCCAAACATGGGAGGCCCTCTGCTCTTTAAGAACCTTTTACTCTACCTGCTTCAGATAGGTTGAATCGGTGATGTTCAGTCTTTGAAATGGCTCTCTCTATTCTTTTTCACACACAGGTTTCTGTTTTCCTTTCACTTTGTGCTGGCAAGAATTGCATGCCATGGCTGTGGTCGGGTTTCCCCCCCTGGTTTTCTTTTCTCTAAGCTAGCTTCAAAATGTCCTCTAGGAATGTAGAAGTGCATAATTAAAACAACTTATAGGCACCTCAATGTTAATTAAATGGGACTCTAACTTGTGACTGTCTTTAATGTCTTTAACTTCTTTGCATAAATATATGTTGGAAAGAGTTAAAGAGGAATGTTTTTTCATCTGCTTGGTGATGCCATTCAGTCTCTCTCTCTCTCTCTGTGCTCTTGTGCACATGTATACATACCTACATATATGCAGATGCACTTGTCATTTGCTCTGTGGTATGGTTTGGATTACAAAAGAAGTGAATATACAAACAGACCATTCCATGTCACAGACAAGAACAAAAACAAAAAAAAAACAAGAACATTAAGCTAAGAATCTTTCAGTTTAGATTTTAAAATTGTGATTATTAGTAATAACTTTGGATAATGTCATACAGTGTATAGCGTGTATGCATGTGTTCATATACATGTGCTCCTAACTAATGAGTATGGCCCCATAGGCTCATATGTTTGAATGCTTGGTCCTCAGTGGCTGGACTGTTGGGGAAGACTTAGGAGGTATGACCTTATTGGAGAAGGTGTATCACTGAGGGTGGATTTTGTGTTTTCAAAAGACTTGTGCCATTCCCAATATGCTTTCTGCTTCCT
The DNA here is from genome assembly GCA_026225945.1 of Cricetomys ansorgei. Lineage (NCBI taxonomy): Eukaryota > Metazoa > Chordata > Mammalia > Rodentia > Nesomyidae > Cricetomys > Cricetomys ansorgei. The sequence goes on along the minus strand of JAMJFZ010001868.1, from coordinate 3,233,606 downwards.
GTGTATGGATCAGCATGTGAGCTCCCAGCTGCTGCTTTGGTGCAATGTTCCCCCGGTGATGGTGATGAACTTCTAAACCCCTGGAACTGTAAGCACCAAATAATAGCTCTTCTTCTATAAAGTTTCCTTGGCCATTGTGCTATATCACAGCAACAGAACAGTGACTGATACAGTGACCATGTTAAATATTACCATATTATTTTTTGTAATTGAGAAAATGGAGCCTGAATGACTTGTTCAGGGAAACATGGACACATTCTAACTTCGTCGCACATGGTCATTGAGAAAAGTTACAGCTTATGTGCATTTGGCTCTGTTAGGCAGGTGCTGAACTTGCATCAGTAATGTTTTAGATCATAGGAACCCGTTGGGATGGTATAACCATGTTGTTATTGTTGTTTTTTGTGTTGTAAGAATGGCATTGGTTTTAGTATAAAGCACAGTAATAGAGAGTGTTTAGAAAGCAATGTGAAGCAATCCCTTGAAATCACCAATGTGAGAGGTGTCACATTCTAATATTCTGAAGGTGAAGAGCTGCCTTCTGTAACCTTCGATGTTGTCTCCACTTCAGCAACATGATTTCTAGTTGAAACTCATCTCTGACCTGATCTTACTTTGTTTCTGTGGCCATTTGAATGGAAATAGTTGAAATAACCTGAAACAAAAAGGTAAAATTCAAAAATACCTTTGTGGCTTTATGACGCCTCTGTGTGCAGAGACTTTTTATCGTAATGATGATGAAACTGAGTCCCTTGCTTCTACGTAGATCGAGTGTCTGTTCATAGTTGTAATGATTCGCTGTGACACACAGTGCCAGCAGGTCTGGGTTCCAGTCCCAGCCCCATCGTTGCCTTTATTATCTTGAACAAGTTTCTCAGTTGATACTCACCCGACAGGATTCTACGAAGATCTGTTGACATGACGGCAATGCAAAGACCGTAGCAGTTACTAGTGATAATCATAATTATGGCCGTCTATGTATGGTCTACAGGAATTTATTTTAAAATGACATGGAGACTTGAACTTCAACAGTGATACTAATGGGGTTCTCTAGGATCACACAGAGTCTTCTGAGAATGGTGAAGTTGTTACATGGCAGTAACGTGGTGCTTTGGTACTTCTTAGATTCCGCTTAGTGGCAAACAGGGAGCCTGTGGTTGCAAAGTGAACATGTGCACACAACCTGCAAAGTTACTGCATACCAGACAAGTGAATAGCATACTAATTATTACGCTACCTTGGAGAAAGTCTGGTAGAATTGTAGCTTCAGGCAGTGGGTAAGACCTAGCTTTTTAAGCTGGCCAAAAAGCAATTACTATTTTTAGTTCAATTTCTGCCCTTTTTTAAAAAAAAAAAATGTAGTCTGCAGTCTACACGCCTTGCTGCTCCTGGATAGTTTTACGCATTTTAATTAATGTTATCTTACTGCATTTGTGCCCCGAGGCTGATTTAGTGAAAGATGTAATTTCAGAAAGCTGATGAAATTAGATAGGCCTGCCTGGGAAGACTGTTGCTCATGTTTATGGTTGTAAAATATTTTGGTTCCATCTATAATAGGACATTGCTGTGCTGTAAACACACAGCCCATATGCTAAGTCTGTTTGTCTTAGAGTGTTGCAAATGGTTACAGGCCGCTAAAACAGTAGTAATTCCAGTTTGGGGGGTGATTTTTGTTGTTGGTGTCTCATCATGCAAAGATACGTAAAAAAGATGAAACCAATCTGTTCACAAGAGGTGTGCCCCTCCTCCAACTTTATAATTTTTTAGTTAGACCTCACAGATTCTTGCTCCAGTTGCTGTGGGAGATGTGACCACCTAAGAATCTGCTTTGTTTGGGTCTACCCATTTACCAGCTAGAGGACATGGAAATGCATTTAAACCACTTGCCAGAACCGAATGTAGTCAAAGTGTTGGAGTACAGTGAAAGATAGTTCTAGAAAAGATATGCCAGGCATGATGATGGTACTTGCTTGTAATCCCACCGTTCAGGAAGCGGAGACCACAAAATCAAGGCTAGTTTGGGGCTATATAGCAAGACATTGTCTCAAACAGCCTATCCCCTACTCCCCCAAAACTGGGAAAAAAAAATTTAGGTGAGTCTTGATATAGGCATAGTCAATAAAGAGAAAGCAGTGTTATTTGTAATAATCAAATGCAGGGCAGTTTTCTCTTGAAGGGGAAATCACTGAATTGTAATAATTATTATCTTTTCTGCCTTAAATGTTACAGTCTTAATAGTACCCCTTCATGATAGAAATCCAGGGTTCTAACCTCAACATTGTGGGGGAGTAACAGAGAGGATTATCAAGAAAGTGAGTGAGCAGGGGTTTGTGTTGGTGCAGCACCTGGGTTGCCGAGGCAGGAGGAGAGTCCAGCCGAGATTAAATAGCAAATTTCAGGACAGCCTGGGCTACACAGGGAGATCCCCTTTTAAGGAAAACCAAACCCAACCCAAAAAAATTGATAAATAGCTGAACAAAAAAAAAGACAGAGGAGGAGGAAAGAAAGATGAAATAAAAGCAAACAAGTGAACTTTAGGAACTTCGCAAACATTATCTTTTATTTTCCCACGTCAACAGCTAAGAGCGTGTCAGGAGCATCACATACTCGGGCACTAGAATAGGGTGCATCCCTTTTGCTCGGCACCCGTGATGACTGTATAAAGGTACATTTGTCATACCCAGGTCTGCTTATCTACCGTGGTAGATATTGCCTTGCCCCTCTCCTGATCTTCCTTCCAGCGTCCTGCCCTGTGATTTCCTGTTTCATATCAGATTTACGGTTCAAAGTTAGAATGTAACAGTCCCTGTTCTCAGTAAAGTTACAGTCTTGTGGTATCAACACATTTTTTAGTGTATTCGGGCTTTTAATATTTATTGAGAGACGGTAATGGTAATAGCTGAAAATTGTCAAGCCAACAATTGAGAATTGGCTTGTAATATTTATTTATTATTTATAGGGCTGGAGGTTGAGCCCGGGGCTTCACAGATGTTAGGGAAGGGTTCTGCTGCTGAGCTACATCCCTGTCTCTGACTTAGGCTTGAAAAAGATCACTGTTTTGTGGAGAACAGAGTCCCAGGAGAGGCACTGGGAAAAGCTGGGTGAGACTTGATGGCAGTGGTCTCAGGTGCCAGGGGTGGAAGTGGTGAGTGGGCAGACGGTAGGTAGGGTTGCCTTGTGAATCAGACGCGCAGAGGCTGACTGAGCGCGTGAGTGTGCGCACAGGCAGCTGGAAGATCAGAGGTGCCACTCAGGGGGCACTACTTAGTTTTTTTCGATTTGACACCAGATAGGTATGTAACTGAGAATATGACTGCCCCATGGTATGGTTAAGGGGAAGGTTTTTATTGTAGATATGAGGGAGAGAACTGCCAGAGGCATCTGCGAGAGTCCAGAGCAAACAGAGGAAGTAGTAGACCGAATGTGGATGGCAGACTGGACCTGGCCTTGAAAGAAGCAGGAGCAGAGTAGAGTGAAAAGGAGTGGTGAGGGTGGGGTGGTGGGTGGGAAGCTGGGATGGTACAGGAAGACAGAGAGTGGACCAAGGGTGCAAAGGAACGAACAAAGAGAGGGCATTGCTGAGAAGCAGGGTTGTAGGAGAAATGAGTAGCTGGAGGAGATGGGAGCCCGTGAGCTGGAGAAGTTCAGGATGGAAGAGAGGGTGGGAGCCTGGAGGCTGCACGTGCTCTGGTGTGCTACTAGGCATCACAGATGCCATTTGTCCCTTCTGCCAGTGATAAGGGCAGTGATCCCTTTGGTAGAGGAGGATCAGCTTCACAAGTTCCCGAGGAATGCTGGAACCACCAGAATCTGGGGTTTCTTTGGACCTGACACTAGAGTCATCTGGGAAGAGGGAACCTCAACCGAGAAAACATTCAACCACATTGGCCTGTAGGCAAACCTGCGGGGCATTTTTTTTTTGAATGTTTGGTGTGGGAGGGCACAGCCCACTGTGGGCCATGTGACCCAGCGGAGCAAGGCACGGAGAGCAAGCCAGTAATCGGCATCTCTCCGTGGCATCTGCTTCAGTTCCTGTCTTTACTTCCCTCAGTGATGGGCTGTAAACTGTGAGCTGAAATGAACCCTTTCCTCCCAGAGTTGCTTTTGGTCATGGTGCTCATCACAGCAATAAAAATCAAACCAGGGGTGGTGCCAGGAGACTATTTGGTCTGTTTCCTATTGCTATATTATAACACTCGGGGTTGAGTAATTTATAAAGGAGCTTCCTGCTGTTTCCTGTCATGTGGAAGGTGGAAAGGCAAACAGGCACATTTGGAAGAAAGAACACGAGGGTCTTAGAACAGCCCATTCTTGTGGTAAGTCATTCAATCCCACGGGAGGGTGAGCTCATGCACTCAAGAAATTCCCCCACAAACACCCTCACATTATGCTGGACCACATGGAGAGGTGAAGCCTCTAGTAAGTTTTGGGGAGGACAAAGCATTTTAACACCATAGCAGCAGGATTTTAGGAGAAAGGGTTTGGGGCTAGCATAATTGTGCCTGGTAGGCGTTCTTCTGAGAAACAGTGAGTGAGCAATGGATACAGGAGGGCTTCTAGAATGCGGAAATCACAGTGTCAACCAGGAACGTAATTTGAGTGTGTAGGAGTTTGCAGAGCCTGAAGGCTGGGTGAGATCACCAAGGCAGAGAGTGCCTATAGCTAAGAAGTCTGAGACCCATGCACAGTGTCACTCCTGAGTCCAGAGATGGGAGGAGATTAGAGGGACCAGCCGAGGAGGCCCGAGAAGGAGTCAGCGAGGCAGGCAGACAATGTACTGAAACGGGAGCCTTAGAAGCCACGCAGCAAATGTGCTTTAAGGGAGTTATCTGGGAAGATGCAGGTTCTGAATGGCTGTTGGCTTTGGAAATGTGGCCACTGGTGACACAGGCAATCGGTTTTGTTAGAATGTAGCAGTGAAAGGATTGCAATGAAATCACTGAAAGGAGAGGCTGCACATCTGGGTAGCTCTTGATTTCCATTAGTGCCTTGACTCTGCTTCCTAGGGGCGTGATCCCATGTCCATGCCTGAGATGCTGGGCGGAGGATGCTGGGGATAGGAGAAACCTTAGGGAAGCCTTTCTGTAACCTTGGGACAGAATGCCTATACCTTCAGGGTCCCCTGTGCCCCATACTGGACTTCTGTAACGTTATTCTCCCAAGCTTTGGAAACTTCTGGCCAAAGTCTGTTATGTCAGCCTCTCTCTCAAGCAGGTTTCCGTGGCTTTCCTCCTAAGAGGATGTTATGCCGGGTTCCTGATGGGTGAGTTAAGTGAACATGAAGGCTACATCATAGAGACAGGAGGGAAGAAATATGTGCCCTACAGGGAAATGTATCTGGTATTCACTTGTATTCGAAAAAAGAACATGGAGAAAGTATACATACTCAGCTGTCAGGATAATTTTAGCCACTTTTCATTTTCTTCCTTCATGTATTTTAAAACCAAGAGTTAGAATAAATTGACCAGCTTATCCTGACCTCCTCCCCATATGGTTTTCTAAGATAAGAGCAAAGATCCCAAAAGGTGATGTCGAATGGCCCGTGAGTTTAGACTTCCTCCTCTTAATGACTCCAGGAACAGATTTTTAGAAAGCTTTCTCCATCTGCTAGAGCTGAATATGGGTGACTATTAAGTTTGCTTTTATTGTCAACTTGACACAGCCAAGAGTCTTCTGAGGAAGAAGTCTTCAACTGAGGGATTATCCATAAAGGATTGGTCTGTGGGCATGTCTGCGGGACATTATCTTGGAAATCGGTGTAGAAAAGCCCAGTCCACTGTGGGTGGCACCGTCCCTAGGCCTGTGGTCTGTCCTGGATTGTAGAGAGGGAGCCAGCAAACAGTGTTCCTCCATGGTTTCTGCTTTAAGTTCCTGTCCTGATTTCCTCAATGATGGACTGTAATGTGTAAGCTGAAATAAGCTCTTTTCTCCCCTAAGTTGCTATTGGTCGGAGTGTTTTATCCCAGCGGCAGACACTGACTTTCAGGGAGATATAGATGCTGTTTCTACACAGCTGTTACTAGGTCTGGAAGAAAAATAAATATGTCCGATAGAATTAATTGGTGGTGCTATTGTGCTTTTTGGTGAGGGCAGACATTCTCCATGAATAGGTGTGTTCTTGAATTCATTTGACCTAATTACATGTGAGATGAGAGGGAATTTCTCTTTCAATGGCTGGTTCTTCTCTTCTGAGTTCAGAGTCAGGAGAGGAGCAAGGGAACAGGAAGTCCTAAGAGCTTTTGGTCAATGGGGAACATTCCCGTGAGGCTTCCTTCAAGGTTGCTCAAGGGGTTTAAGAGGCCTGGGGCAGTCTGTCCACTGCAGGGTAGAAGAAAAGTTTGAGTAGAGCCCGAGGCAGAGACACAACACTGCCTCAGCAGCTGCAGTGTGTAGGGAACCCATTTGCAGCTGTGCACCCGTGGGAATTCCTCACTCCAAAGACAAGAGAAGTTTCCGTCCTTCTGAGAAATATTTTCTACATCTCCCTCTTTGCCATATTTGAGGTTGGTCTCTCAAATTCGGCATGGAAATTGTAGGTGTGAGTGAGAAAGAGGTCCAGAGTGTGACTTATTATTATTTTAAAATTATTTTTATTGTATTTATTGGTGTTTCGAGACAGGGTCTCTCTGTTGTAACTCTGGCTGTCCTGACACTCACTCTGTAGGTAGGCTGGCCTCTGTCTCTGCCTCCCGAGTGCTGGGCGTGCACCAGCACTGCCCAGAGTAGGGAATTGTTTCTAATGATGAATTGACATTGTGGAATACTGACTTTTGTGCCTCCCTTGGGGCTTTAAAAGATTGCTATTATGAAGATAGCTTTCTTCTTTCTACATTCTTACAGAATCTGGCCTTCTTAACCCTTTGTAGTTCTTTTCTATGCCATTAAATGGCTCTTACGGTATTTAAATAAAAAAAGTCTCACTGGGTAGCTCTGGCTGACCTAGAGCTTGCTGTGTAAGTCAAGCTGGCCTCAAACTCACGGAGAGTTTGTGCCACATTGCCACGTCTTACAGGAAATTTTATTTTAATTATGTTTTTCTTGAGATAGGGCTTCATTCTATAGCTTAGGCTGGCCTGGATTTACTATGCATGGCTCAGGCTGGCCTTGAAAGCATGACAATCCTCCTGCCTCAGCATCCCAAGTGCTGGGATTATAGACATGAGCCCCACCATGCCTGACTTGGACATTTTAAATAAAGCCAGCTGAGCTAAATATTCATGTATTCAATTTTTACTTGTTTAAAGTCTTTGGAGATTTATTTTCAGAGAATGTTAATATGGCAGTTATTCACATTACTCTTCTCGTACCAACATTTAATTCATGCTGTATTTCATGAAGATTATTGCAGGTTTATTGCTGTTGTGTTTGGAGTTGTAGTTTCGTGCTGTAATCCAGAGACATAAGATCCTGGGTCTGTTTCTATTTAGTTGTGTGTGCTTTGAGCTGACAGGCTCAAGAAGGACTCTTAACTATTTAATGGACATGGTGGGTGGTAGGAGAGCATTTGGATAGAATAGGTGGAGATACTGTATCTATGGATGTTGCAGGGTGAATCGGTGTCTTAATGATGCTATGTAAATCGAGTACGTATTCCTTTTAAGTTAGTATATAAGTAGGTGAACACACATGACCCTCCCAGAAGGCTGCACCTCCAGAGGAAGGAGGAGGGTTTTCTCATCAACCGCGCAGTCTTTATTATTTGTCTCATAAATGAAAACCAGGGAAGGAGGCAGGAGGAGAGAGCAGTTGTAGGTGGGTAGAAAGTCTAACTCGTCTAGAAGATAACAAAGTAAGGCAGAGGCCTAAGTACTTTATTGGATTTATTTTGGGCATCAGAAAGTTCTGGAAGGAACCCCATACTAGGAATTAACACACCTGGTTCCTTGCCACTTCCTGAGAGTGTGACTTCCCATGACTCAGTGAACTTTAGGGCATTGTTTTCTTGTCTGCCTTGCCCCACCCTCTTATTGTGAAGTTCAGGAAGATGGTTTAGGAGAGTACTTCTAACCCTGTGAAGGGTCTCCTGTGAGGTGTGCGATGTGAGCCTGGATAGAAGATGAAGTGTCACACCCAAACCCCAAGGCGGTGGGCCTCTCTCTGTGATGGGTGGTAGCACGGTGGGTAAAACACAGCCACAGCTCGTGGATGTCATTCTAGTGGATGAGAGAGAGCGTCTCCTAAGTACCCTGTGACGTAGGAGGCCAGGAGGTTGCATTCTGGTGTGGGCGGGGGACAGAGCTCAGCTGTGGGCTTTGAAGCTCTTCCTGGAAATGTGTTTCCTAGGGAGTGATCTGAACCCAAGTCACCTTAGGGAGGTAAATCCATCAGGATAGATGGATGGAAGATTGGAATCTGGGAAAAGAGGTAAATGAAGGTATTCTTATAGTCATATGAAAAGCTTAGACTTTAATGTTTTATAGATGGAATGTTCCTTTTCTGAAAAAGTGGGAATAAAAGTATTTCAGATTTTTTCATTTTTTAGGTTTTCGGAATATGTGTATGGACTTTACAGTTTAACACTCCTAAAAATTCAAAATTTATAAATGTACCAGGATTCATATTTGTACATTTTGGTTGCTTTCTGGGTGGGTGTCCAACCTGTACTTGTTTAACTGTTCAGTGTTGATATTTTTATGACTTTGGGGGTGGATCTTGATGCTTACATGCATTTTATTTAGAATATTAGTGAACATCTATTTTTGTTGTGCTGAAGTTGCCTGATGTAAAATATCAACAAATGCTTTTCTATGTCAGCTCATTCTTTTGTGTCCCAGAGACCTCTACTCACTGGGTCATGCATGCAATTAACCCAGAACCCTACGTGGGACCAGGACCACATTGCCCTTATTTTGTAGATAAGGAAACGGAAACTTCCCAGGGTGTGCGCCTGGGACTGGACACCAGGCCATGTAGCTTTAGGAGTGTTCTTCGCCCTGCCTTCTGCTCTCCTTCCCAACACAAAAGGACTGAACATTCTCTGAGCAAAGACAAAGGCTCCAGAGTCTTTAATTGGTCAGGGTGACTTCTTCTGTCTGAGCATGCTTTCTTCTTCTTTTCTTTCTTTAAGTCTTTCTTTGAAAAGCCAAGCATAAAAAATTATAAATCTTAATTAATTAGTTTTTGAGATGCGGTCTCCCTATGTAGTACCTGCTGGCCTGGCACTGACTGTGTAGAGCAGGCTGACCTTGAATTTACAGAGATCCTCCTGCCTCTACCTCCCAAGCACTAGGGTTAAAGCTGAGTCCCATCTGCTGAGCAGGGAAGCCTGTTTCAAGATAGAAAAGATTTCGTAGTGAAGGCCTTTGGCATCTCTGATGGGCTGCATGACTCTGTTTTCCTGGCTTTTATAACTAGAATAACCACCAGCGGTGTCAGTCAGTGTTTGGCTCTGCTCACGGGGCAGATCTCATGATTGTGGCCCAGCCATCTCTTGCTGCCTGGAAAGCGTCATTTCAGTATCAACTTGGGGTTTAATCTAGGGCAGGAGAATCTTCCAGTGGATGGCATCTCTGATATGTGCCTGCAGTGACTCCTCAATTTCATAGTTGGGGACCTCAAAAGTTGAGCCCCTTCCGTGAGGCCCTGGCAATAATAACTGACATTGAACATTTTGAGGGTACGGGTAAAGGAGGCACAGCTCCCTCGCTGCACTCTGAGCGGCCTGAAGAGTTCCATTAGAGTTTTAAGGAACAGACTCAGGCCAGACCAGGGTTTGTGGCTTTGACACTGGAAAGAGTTTCAGAACTAGCCAGTTTATGAAGTAGAGGTCGAGATTTCATTAAAGCTATTGCATGAGGATTAGGACAGTGGTTCTCAACCCTCCTGATGATTTGACCCTTTAGTACAATTTCTTGTGTTGCGGTGAGTCCCAAGTGTTGGTTTTTTTTGTTTTTTGCTACTTCATAACTGTAATTTTGCTACTGTTATGAATTATAATGTAAATATCTGATATGCAGTTGGTCTTAGGTGACCCCTGTGAAAGGTCATTTGATCCTCAAAGGGATTGAGACCCCCCCCCCCCCCCCCCAGGTTGAAAAGTGCTGGATTGAGGGAAAAAAGCGCTTAGAAGAAAGTCATACTGACCGAGGGACATGGTGTGGGCTTCTCAAAGACCTGCTCATTGCTTTCTGTTTCTTGTTTTCCGTTTTTTTTTAATAGAAAGCAGAGATGATTTCAGTGGCATTTGCCGTCACTGTCTTGTAGTGGGTGGTTCTGAGGTTGGCACCTGACGGTTATTTTTTGACCTTTGGGCTCTGCCTGGAAAAATGATGCTATCTCCAAGCTGTAGCTGAGTTTCTCCCCTGAGGGCTCTGCTTTAATTTGTTTAATGCTGTTAACTGCTAACTGATAAAGTAAAAGTCTAGTCCACAGGGAATCTGGAAGGTAGGGTATCTTTCCCGGAAGCAGTTTTGAGATTCTCATGTAATGTCTGAGAGAAAGAAATGAGGCGCTATGAAAGGTCTTACACGTTTAGGCTGTAGGCCCAGATCTTTGTTTGAACATAAAATACCTAGTTATGAAAGGAGCGTTAACTCTATGAGGTAGCCCTGATAGCAGATACTGTTAAGTGTGCTGGAATTCTTGATTCTCAGCTGGCAGGAGGCTTTTCTCAGTCTCTGGATGAGGGGTTCCTCTCTCCTCCTGTGCCCCGATAGTCTCCCTGTGTTTGCATTCTGTCCCAGGCAGACCCAGAACCGGGGCAGGCACCAGCACCAGAGCATCCGTCTGCACCGTCTGTTCAAGCCTTCACAGCTAGTTACTTCAAGTGTGTGAGATGGGGTGAGGGTGGAGGGGGCAGGGATAAGGGTGCGCCTGCCTGCCTGCCTGCCTGTCTGTCTGTCTGTGTAGTATGTCTATTCTATTGCATATGCGCAGTATAATTGACAGGAAGAAGCTGTATGGTTTTGCCTTGTGCTTTTAGTTTTTATCAATTCAGAATGCTTTAAAATGAGTTAGTGCTTCTCATCACAGGTCCCATTTGACTTATTTTTCTTAGAGCTAAATTAAAAATTTAATCCTAAGCTAGGGGCCAGCGTGGATAGTCTACAAAAGTCTAAATTCAGACCAGAGCTAAACCTTGGTTTTGTTCAAGTTGGTTTATGGCTCAGGATTCCACTGACACTTTTTTCTTTTTTCTTTTTCTTTTTTGGTAGCAATAGTAAGAGAGATGTTTTGTGGTGCCTCATCAGGGATGTATTTATATATTACTTTTCAATTATGCTTTTGTTTTTTGACCTTTGGGCTCTGTCTGGAAAATGATGCTTTCTCCGTATTGCAGCCCAGCTCCCCCTGCGGAGGACTCTGCTTTAATTCATTTACTGCTGTTAACTGCTAATGTGTACATTCTCCGCAGCAGAGGGCTGTGGACAGAATGTTACTAAGAAAGAGATACCAGCTTGCAATTTCACAAAGAAAACAATTGTCTCTATTTGGTTAGGATCTCTTTTTGGACTCCTTATGCTTTCTTGATTGGTATGACTTTCCCCATACATTGTATTTTGTCTCTGTTTTATCACCTAACCATTTGTATCTCAGTATGAGCCAGGGAGCCAGAATCTCCTGAATATTTTACATGGAGTTTTGCATTTACAGTATGAACTGTCTGGGATTGCCAGGACAAACAGCTGATCACTTAAAGTGGACATATGTAAACAATGTCACATTTAGGGGCTAGAGAGATGGCTTAGCTCTTAAGAGCACTTGCTGCTCTTGCCAAGGATCTGGATTTAGGTCCCAGCATCCAGGACCATCTGTAACTCCAGTTCTAGGGGGCTGGATGCCCTCTTCTGGCCTCTGCAGACATTTCACTCATGTGGTGCACACACATACATGCAGACAAACACTCAAATACACACATAGTAAATATTTCTTAAAAATGTGTCTGTTTTGTTGATTTTTGAGATAGGGCCCGGGTACGAAGAGGTTTCTATGTTGATTTTTGCACAGACTTCAACCATGCTGTGTAGTCTGCCCACTGTCAGTTTGGGTTGTTTGAAAGTGCTACAACCATGTTAATAATCACCGCCTCTTAGGAAGCTAAGGTAGAAGAATGCAAGTTCCAGGCTGGCCTGGGCCATGTAGCAAGTTCGAGGACCCTGCCTCAAAAATCTAAATAAATAAATAAGTTTAAGAAAGGCCGGTGATGTAGGCCAGTGGTAGAAAGCCCATCTGGCATGCATAAAGTCCTGGTTCAGCTCCTAGAACCATAGAAAAAGAACCCTAGGATCTATGAAATGCCTTGGCAGCGAAGTCCTGGGTTTTTGCTCTGCCTCTTAGTTCTGGCCATCTCTGCGTCACAGTGAACATAATGGCAATTATTTTCGTGGTTCAGTTTTATTGAATTATCTCAAATCATTCAAGTGTTCAACTTTGCTTCCAAAGAAACATTAATTTTCCTGGACTAACATTGTATGTCTTTATATAAAATACACTGTCACTACACAATTAAGTTATAAGAATAACAGACGAATACTTTACGGATCAGCACATCTGGCCTTAGAGAGGGAGGCAGCTTGATTGCTGGGAGCACGTTTCTTCTTTCTAACCTGTGTAGGGATCTTTCTGATTTCCCATGAACTTGTACTTTCATAAGAAAGAACAAACAAGAGGCACATGAAATGCAGTCCCAATCATAAAGTTAATTTTAGAGACAACAAATAAAAAAGGTTTCAGTAAATGCAGTTAGAACCGGTATAATATAATGCAAAAAGATAAAATTCGTTCATGTCCATTAAAAGTGTACGGTCACATAAAATCACTACCGCGCTTGTTAATTTTTTGATTTCTATTATAACTAAACAAAATGTTAGATTGAAAATGATCATCCCAGTTGAAGACCTTCGTGGATACTTTGAACACATGCCGTTCTACCAGTGAAATTTTTCTTGAAAATTGGTTTACTTCTTGCTCATTAAGCCCGTCTGCTGGAGGCGGGGGTAGTTGGTAGCTCGTCCCGGGGCTGAGGGCTGTGTATCCTTAGGCTGTTTGAAGTATTGACTTAATAGCATTCGTAGTAGAGGACTTAGAAAGGGTACTGAGGACAGCGAAAAGGACATCCGGTGCAATTAACATGAAATGGCATTTTAAAGCCGTTTCAGCTTGGGGTATTCATTTAAAAATTTTCCTCAACACGAAGTGCTAGAAATTATAGATTCCATCTCATCTGCAGACCTTCTAAGCAGCCAGTTTCAGTAGATTATCTTACAGGAGTACAGTTAAGTTTAGGGGATCTTCCAGTTTTAATATTTTTAAATTACACTTGACAAGCTAACTTTTCATTTCTTATAGTACAATTGACAGACTAGCCTTAGACGCTCACGATGGTCACATGGTTCGAGATGAGGGTTTGCCGTCAGGGACTCAGGTGCCTGTGTATACTCTTAAATGCCCATCCTCCATCTTATCTGCTTGCTTCAGCAGGTAACAGTCTGCAGGCTGGCTCCCTTCCCGGCCCGCACTTAACCATAGCCCTGCGCTCAGCTAGGGTCTGCTAGTCTGTCTCCGTCGCTCTGTGGCCGTGGAGGCTAACCTGGCAGCGTGGTTAGGCAGAGATCGGCTTAGAAACTCTTGAGAAAAGTCACTGTCTCCCTGAGGTTAATACCTTTCGTGAGATTCTCTGACTTAACAAATGCCAAGGTCGTTAGAGGAAACAATGTGCTCTCCCCCATCTCTGTTGTCCATCGGGTTTTTAAAGACAGCCGCCACCTGGGGCGTGGCCATTGCATCGGAGGCAGTCTCTAGAGCCACACTCTCTTCAAAGTGTTTTGTGTTTATCGTAGTTTCCTTTTGCTTGCTCGTTCGTTTATTCATTCATTTAGTTATTTATGCTAAGGAGCTGGCGCGGCCCCACGCTCTCCAGTGTATTCCCTGGTCAGTCTCTGTCTGATTGACTCCTGAGACATTTCAGCATTTGATTCGTTTTTCAGTCCCCCCTCGGCCCGGATCGATTCTTCTGATGCCAGCTAAACATACTCTGGAAACAGAGGGAACAACTGGGGTATCTTAGTCTTTCGTTTTATAAGCTGACTTTTACTCTTTTAAAATAAATTAAACCAAATCTCTTAACTAGGAGTTAAAAATAGCCCTGTGAGCAGTGACTGTTTGGGCTGGTGGTGATTTGTCTTGTTTTGTTTGCTTATGGTTTAGACTTACGATTGTTCTTCAAGTTGGCAAATGAAGTCTTAGCTGTAGTTGAAAACTGTTGCTCTTGACAGTCAGTAGAGTGTCTGATGGTATGAGAGAAGGACGGGATGTCCTTGGAGTGGTGTAATAAGCAAGATTTTGAAAGCAAGACCGTGAATTCGAGCAGCAGAGCTAAACGAAGATGACGAGTGCGGATTCATCTCTGTGAAAAGGAGCAGCATGTTAATTTTAGAAGCGTTTCCTTCCTTAAGGTTACACCTTGCAATTTGAAGATTTTCAATACGTTTCCTAAAAGGAGCTCACTTGATAGTCAAAAAGTATCATTGAGAAATGACAGCTTGGCATCTTTTGCCAGGCTGCCTTTCCCTCCACCAGGAGGAAGAAAAAGCACAGCTGGGGAAGTGTGTGTGTGTGTGTGTGTGTGTGTGTGTGTGTGTGTGTGTGTGTGTGTGGCGGCTCTCCCTTCCTCAGCACTTAAGCTATCTGAAACTGATCCAGCCAAGGATGCAGGCCTGGCATCCTGGCATCCACTCCCTAGGGCTCATGGTCACATAGCCAGGGGACTACTCCTTCTCATTCTGAGCTTAGGCTTCCTCTTTTCAAATGGGTTTGCATTTGCACATGTTGGGTTTCCTGTTGGCTGGGCTCTTGCCCTCAGCCACCTCTTCATTGACTCAGTGCAGGTTTTGTTTCTCTTTCATAATTGCTGCCACCTCCTCCTCCTTGCCTTCCCTCCTCCACACTCCTAATTGATGGGATTTAGCTGTAAAGTTATCCTTGTTGGAGCTCTTTGTATGTACAAACTGAACATTTAAAAAATATATAAATCTTTCTGCCCATCTTGTTGCTCTTTTTCATGGTGGTCTTGCATAGGAGTGGGGAGATCCTCATGCCATGACTGAATGTTATTCCTGCTCAGAAATTCCTCTTCTAAACTCATTAATGTGGCGGTTTGAATGAGAATGATTACCATAAACTCATATGTTGGAATGCTTGATTACTAGTTGGTGAAACTGATTGGGAAGGATTAGGAGGTGTGGCCTTGTTGGAGGAGGTGTGTCCCTGGGAGTGGGTTTTTGAGGTTTCAGAAGGCCATGCCAGGCCCAGTGTCTCTCACCTTCTCTCTGCCTGCTGCATGTGGATCAGAATGTAAAGCTCTCCACTACTGCTCCAGTGCCATGCCTGTCTGCCCCCTGCACGATGATCATCATGGACTCACCCTTTAAAACTGTCAGCAAGCCCCCAATTAAATGCTTTCTTTTATGAGAGTTGCCTTGGTCATGGTGTCCCTTTACAACTACAGAACAGTAACTAAGACAATTAGTCCATCACTTCAACATTTAATCTCTCTTGGGCTGGTAAGCTTGCCCGGGACCTGATTTAGATACTTTGGGCTCATGTAGTGGAAGGAGAGAACGAACTCCTGCAACTTGTCCTCTGCCCCCTGCCCCCTCTCATGTACCATGATGTGCTCATTCCCCCCCCCCCACTCCATAAAAAATAAATGTAAAAAGAAGAAACCAATTTCATCTAAGTTCTCAGAACATGGGTAGAATACAGCCAGATTCTTTGCTAGGACATATCCTGAATAGCCTCTACCCCAGTCCCTGGTAAAGTCCTCGGTCCCCTCTGAAACCTCTTGAGCTGGGCCTCCATAGTCTGCATGTGTCTCAGCCTTCTGGTCTTTCAGCCCCCCACCTGAACAGCCCTACATTCCACATTCTTCCACATTCCTCACATAAACTAGTTCCATAGACCTAAGAGCCACCGAGTCAGGATTATTACAGCAATACCCCCACTTCGCAATACCTGTTTTCTGTATTAGTTACTTTTCTGGCCAAGTTAAGGGTTTGCTCTGGCTTATAGCTCGAGGGGCTGTGCTTACCAAGGCTCTTCGGCAGGAGGGGGAGGCTGGCTGGTCACAGTGCAGCAGCAGTCAGAAAGCAGAGTAGGAACCTGAAGTGGAGCCTGACTGTAAGACAAGTCCACCGTCCGTGACCCACTTTCTTCAGCGATGCTTCACCTACTAAAGGTCTCACAGGTTTCTCAAACAGCGCCACCAGCTGGTGACCAGTGTTCAAACGCACAGGCCTGTGCGGGACATTTTATTGGATGCTTTGAGAACATTAGAAACAGGGTACGTGTCTAATAATCCTCAGGGTCTGTCAAGGAATCATTTGCAGATTAATATTGGAGGTGAAGCCTGAATAAAATTTGAAGAGTGGCAGTGAGCCGACCTAAAGTATGTAAAAGGGGTGGGCAGCAGTGGAAGACGTTCTGAGTAGAGGGCACAGGAACGCTGGGGTCTTGGAAGCGATTATGGCCGGCTCAGGGACTGTAGTGTACAAGGGTTGGGGATGCTGAAGGAAGTGTGGGAGCAGCAAGCCAGGATGCCAGGCCATGACCAGGATGTTGAGCTGCATTTTAAATGTAACGGGAAACTTAAAATGTATGAAGTAGGAAACACATGGGTATATTTATATTTTATAAGGCTCAGTCTGGATCACTGTGGCTAGAGGCCCTCAGGAAACCTTGCAAAATGGTGCTCACTTCAAACTTTAAGCCTTTTAAAAATCAGGGTCTTTCATTAGCGTGTATTAATTATACACATTAGTGGATTTCTTTATGACATTTCTATATATCTATCGTCTTCGTTACTGTTCTATTTCTGTGAAGAGGTACTATGATCAAGGCAGTTTATAACAGAAAGCATTGAATTGGGGGCTTGCTTAGCGTTTCAGAGTGTGAGTCCATGATTATTGAGGGATGCATGGCAGTGGGTAGGCGGGTGAGCATGGTGCTGAGCAGGAGCTGAGCACATCCTGATCAATAGGCAGGAGGCAGAGAGAGAGAGAGAGAACTAGGCTGAGACTGGTGTGGGCTTTTGAAATCTCAAAGCCCACCCCCAGTGACACACCAAGGCCATGCCTAATCCTCCCTAAACAGACCATCTACTAGGAAGTAGATATTCAAATATATGAGCCTACTGGGGCCATTCTCACTCAAACTACCACAAAGCTAATCTATTTTATCACACTCATTCCCCGGTACCCTCTCCTGTCCCCTGCCCATTCCTGTTGATCCTGGTTTTCCCAACCAGTTCCCCTCTACTTTCATGTCCATTAGTTTTTTGTTTTTTGTTTTCTTTTTAATGAACCAGATTTTTTTCCCTCCCACGTTAATATTTTCCCCAAAATTGTCTTCTGATCTCAAATATTCACTGTAGCACATGTGCACCACTGTACACAGGTATTCCTCTTCAAATAAAAAAATGTTAATTATTTTCATTTTCACAGTGTGTGTGTGTGTGTTTACATGTTTGCATGCATGTGGACAATAGTTCTTTCACCTTTTTAATTGCGGCAGGCTCTCCCAATCAAACACAGAAATTGCTGTTTTGGCTAGGCAGGGATCCCCTCTCCCTGTCTTCCGAGGCTGGAATTACAAGTGGTCGCTGTGCCTGTTTTGTGTTCAGGTGAATTCTGGGGACTCCCATGCTTGTCGAGCAGGCACGTTCGTCTCTGAGCCACAGCCCTGGTTCCCATCATAGTTTCAAACAACAACAACAAGAGGAGGACAGTCAAAGATTTGGGTTTAGGTTTGATCAGGGCTGTGCTTTGATTTCTCTTAATTTTCAGACCAGGACTACTCAGCCCAGGAGATTTATTCCCATGCTGCTAAGCCAGGTGGCAAAGGCCTGTAATAACCAAAAGTTGAGGAGGCAGAGACAGGAATTTGAGAGTAGCCTTGAATACCTAGTAAGACTCTTTTAAAATAATCATAATAAAAAAGCAAACCCCATGCAGATCATCACTTCTACAATGAAAAAGAATTATTTAGCAAAACAAAGGGGGGGCGGGGAAGACAAATGCAGAACAGACTGCTGCCTGTGGTTGTAGTTTCTAATGTTTCAGTTATCTGTGGTTCACTGTGGCCTGAAATCTTAAATGGAGAATTCTAGAGATAAAAATTTCACAGGCTTTAAATTATATGCTGACATGAGTGGGAAAATGAAACCTTGTACCAAATGAAACCATTTGGTCTTCCTGGACATCCACTCATCCCCATCTAGAATTTCTACCCTGTATATAATACCCGCTTGGCATAAATCACCTCCGCCCGGTGTGTCTACTCTGTATATACTACCCGCTTGGCATGAATCACCCCTGCCCGGTGTGTCTACCCTGTATATACTACCCCCTTGCGGTGAATCACCCCTGCCTGGTGTGTCTATCCTGTATATACTACCCACTTGGCATGAATCACCCCTGCCCGGAGTGTCTACCCTGTATATACTACCCCCTTGCGGTGAATCACCCCTGCCCAGAGTGTCTACCCTGTATATACTACCTGCTTGCCAAGAGTCAGCTCCGTCCAGAATATCCACACTGTACATGCTACCCACTTTCTATGAGTCATCCCTCTGCCCAGCGTGTCCACATTGTATATGCTACCCACTTTCTATGAGTCATCCCTCTGCCCAGCGTGTCCACATTGTATGTGCTACCCACTCACTGGTCACTGTGCAGCCTTCTTGGTCACCACGGTGGCTGTTGTTATGGCGGAGCTTGTTTTCAGGTAGTCCTTACTTTACTTAGCAATCACCCCAAAGATGTAAGAGGAATGACGTTAGCCCTTTAGACATGCCAACAGAACACATGTAAAGTGCTTTCTTTAGGTAAAAAGAGGAAACTATTCTAGTTATGCATGTATAAGTAAATGTATAATAAGCAACTTAGTGTAAAGCACTCACTGTTAATAGAAATCATTACTATACCCAAACATCTAGTAGAGGCCTTAGAATATGTCCCCTGTGAATTAGGGGCACTATTGTATATGCCTAGTATTTACAATTACTGAATTTAACGGATGTAAAATTATTCTGTCACACTAGTTTAAATGCTTCTGAACCTAACCTTGTTACAGGCTATTGGGAAGCACCACCTCTCCGGGAAGCTTTTATTCATATGGTTCTCCTCAGTGTGGTATAAATCGCTTCTAGTAATATCCAGCATGATGTGTAGCTTTGTTCCGATCTGGAGAAAGCGTTTTCCCAGCTATTTCCAAAGTGTTGAGTCGTCTACTAGCTTGGTCATCTCAAAGCTGGTCACCAAGATGAAAAGGAATGCCATTGTCTTGGTTAGAGTATTTTTCTGTCCCTTGAACTTCTGCTAGGAGGTGTATGGAGGTAGGGGTGGGCGTTGAGGAAGCCTGTGACTTCTGTAAGATACGTGCACTCCTAACTTTGTTTTTTTGCTTTGGCTCCCCGAAGTGCTGACTGACTTCGCTGTACTGATGAAATGACTCCTAGGGACCAAGGTGGTGGCTACATAGCATTCGGTTAAGGATTGGTGCTTGAAAAGACCAAACCATTAGAAAGTTCTAACTTTCATCACTACTCTGGGGCTCCATAGAGAGGACAGGTTTAGAGTGATTTAATTAGTCATGCCTCCATGATGGAACTTCCACAAAAGGCCCCTGAGCATGAAGGGAAGGTCACAGAACTCCGTGGGCACTCTGCATCTTTCCCATTCTTTGTGATGTTGTGAATGATGGAGGATGGAGAATTGAAATCCCGAATTTGTATTGAGTCACAAATGTCAGTAACTAGGGAGGAGCTGGAATCTCAGTGGGGTCAGACATGTGGCCTCAACCCTAGAGCCAGTAGCATCTGGTTTCCATTCTGGGTAGTTGGTTTTAGAGTAGGATCAGGTGGGAGATGTCTGGTGAAGTTGTAGAACTGGAGAGTCAAGACAGCTCTTTGAGTATGTTTGGACCCTAGTGTTTAGTAGGGAACCAGGTAAATGGTTTGCTCCACATTATACTGCTGCAAATGGCAAGGGGAGGAGGGTGGAATATGTTGTGGAAGTTTATTTTTAGGTGTGTTTAAAATAGTTGTTTTTGTGTACTGTTGGAAAAAGGGATGCATAGGCCTTGGCCTTCACTTGCCCGCAGGTGTTGGATTTCTGTGGGGAATGGTTGCTTATGGTCTACGCATGAGGAGTTCTGAGTCAATAAAAACACCTGAGCTCAGACGTTTGCGGTTCCACTGTTGACCAAATACGGCGCTGGCCAGGACGGCAGTTCCCTCTGCTGAGGTCTGGCAGAGTTTGCACGTATGAGAATACCTCTTTGTCTATCTTGGTGAGCCACAGCAGCGTACTACTACAGGACACTTCTGCATCTTAGATTATCTCCTTCAAATGAGTGTCTTGCAGACATCTCAAGTCGTCCAGGACAGATGAAAGTGGAATAGGGAGGGAGTTTATCACGCGCGTGGTGAAATTCTATAAATGGGGATGAAGAGAAAACGAGCAAATCCCATGTAAAATAAAAGTTAATGAGGGAAGTAAAAATCCAGAGTTATTCCCAGAAGGCAGACATTCTGTTCACTTTGATATGTGTGGAGGCACCTGCCTTCTAAGAAATTTGTGCTGTGAGAGACCATTTGGGGATGTTCTTAGATTAATAGGAATCAGCTTCTAAAACTACAGCCTTCTGCTGGTTCTTCAAATGTGGAATTTTGTTTGTGTACGTGTTAAAGCTAGTGTCTTGTTAGATTTAAAATCCCAAGACTGAAACAGCCATTTTAGTTACTTCAAAGCTAACACTTAAGGAGGCACAATACAATTCCACTTTCTCAGGCAATCTGAACTCTGTAGGGTTTTCTTTTGTTTGAGTTTTTCAAGGTACTTATTCCAGAAACTATCTACAGGCTCGTGGGCTTGTGCTGTCTGGAAGAGAAACTGGTCCCTTAATTAGATGAAAGGCCAGTCATGTGGCTGGGATCTTCTCTCAGTTAAAGGAGGCTTACTGTGTCCTACCTCAGTTTCCTAGGAATTTGTGGTCCCGATGATAATCTGCCAGCAAACTCCACATAGCTCCTGAGTACAAAGGCAGAGATGGCCATGCCCACAGCCCACAGCCTGTCAGTGCAAGATGAAAGGCTAACCTTTCTTTACAACTGATTTTCTTCCGCCCACATTCCCTCTTTGAAACACTAGCAAGTGTTTGTGTGTTTATGTTGACTTAATACGAAGTGATGGAAGTGTGATATTTGAAGTTTGGGAGAGGTGCTGCTAGTCTCAAATCCCCATTAAAGTGGAAGTGTGCTTTTTCATAGACTCCCAACACTGTAACCAGTAACACCAGTAACTTTGGAGACATGGCCAAACCATAGCTCTCACGATAACTAGTCTTTTCTTAAGAATACCATTTCCTTTTTTGCATAGCCAAAAGCCAGGTCAGTATATTTACTCCTCGTGTCTTCTGACTTCAGGTGCTCAGGTCCCTCTCTTCTCTCCCTGGCCCTTCCATGGGCTCAGCTCAGGGGCTCACAAGACGGGTAACTGTGATCCAGGCCGACTTTCCCACCTCAGTACTGCTACTGCCGCTGTCACGCGGATCTAGTGTTGCTCTGGTCAGATGCGTGATGGTTCCCAGATCCCTCAGGTCACCTTCAGCCTTTTCTAACTGTGTTTCTTCCCTGACAGTTTTACCTAACAGCACTACTGTCAGTTTTAAATATGCTAGAAGCATTCCGCCCTTAACATTGAGTGAGCTAATTTTGGGCTCAAATTTATCATTTTCAAAGTCTAGCTTAGGTCCCTCCTCATGTAGAAAATTCTTTGAGAACCTTCTTGGAATGATTGTCATCTGTTGATTCTCTTCTGTTGTACTGGAATTGGTGTCCTAGTGGGATTGTGCCTTATTCACCTTGGGGTGTGAACCCGGCTCTTAATGGGGCTCGGTGGAGAGTCACTGAATTGAATCAACACTGAAGTGGAACTTCTCATTTATTCTTGTGGGGAGTGTGTAGTGTGTGTGAGAGCAAGAGAGAGTTAGTGATCAAGGTGCTTCCTTAATGCAGCATGGGGTTTTGTGGGGAGATGAAAAGGCTCAGCAGTATCCAGATTGGGAAAAATCCTTCAGGGCAGTTGACCCCGATATTAACCAATACATTGTTAGAAGGAAAAAAAAAAAAAAGGAGAGAGAGAGTTAGTGAAATGAACATGGAACCTAGAGATTACAGAAGAAGTTTAGCAAACCACGGGGAAAATAAGACACGGTAAGAGATGAGGAGGTGTCAGCATTGGCCAGGTAATTCCTGTTAGGAAATTCTCACTCATTTTTGCAGGTGTGACAGTGTCAGTGTTGTGACACTGCAGAGAATCCTTATTAAAATAACGAAGGCCCTGATGCAGCTTGGATCTTGAGTGCCCCGAAAGACCTGTGTGCTCAAGGTTTGGTCTCCTGGAGATGGTATTGGGTAGTGGTGCAAGATTTAAGAAACGAGGCCTAGTGTACGTAGGTAGGTCTTTAGTTTGGGGAAGGAGGGCGTTAGGATCCAGCGTGCTTCTTGTGCTGTTTGGTTGTTGGCCAGGAGGTGAGCAGTTTTACTCCTCCATGCGTTTCTGCTGTAATACGCTGCCTGGACACAGGCCCAGTAGCGAGGCCAGTTGCTCATGAACTGGAATCTCTGAAATCGCCAGTCAAAATAAACATTTTATTTTCCTCCCTCCTTTTCTTCCTCCTTAGTTTTTTGACATAGCTTTCTCATGTAGCTCAGGCCACCCTGAGAGTTTTGATTTAGCAGCAGCTCCCGTTGAACTCCTAAACCTGAACCACCATCCGAGTGCTGGATATAGGCAGGTGTGCCGCCACACACCCAGAGGCATTGTCTTGTTTTGCTTGTTTTGTTTTTCGAGACAGGGTTTCTCTGCTGTAACTCTGGCTGTCCTGGATCTCGCAGAGAGCCGCCTGCCTCTGCCTCCTGAGGTGCTGGGATTAAAGTCCCGCGCCATTACCACCTGGCTACCTTGTCTTTTTTTTTTTCAAGCTGATTGTCTTACGCATTTTATCATGGTGACAGAACTCTGACCACACAGAGCTACTTCTGAAATAACTGCAGGTGAAAGGAAGTGAGAAGCAGTATTCACCCCAAAACAACCCGCTGAGTGTAGGTGCGCAGCTTAAACAGATTTCGCCACCAGTTGATTGTTGAAGCTGGATGATGTGTCCCTGAGTGTGTGTGCGCCTACTGGTTTCGCCTGTTTGGAAGCTTCTTTAATGAAAGGTTTTGGTTTTTTTTTTTAACTTTTTTTTTTTATTATTTTATGTGCATTGGTGTTTTGCTTGCATATATGTCTGTATGAGGGTGTCAGATCCCCTGGAACTGGAGATTCAGTTGTCAGCTGCCATGTGGGTGCTGAGACTTGAGCCTGGGTCCTCTGGAAGAATAGTCATTGCTCTTAACCGCTGAACCGTCTCTCCAGCCGCCTACCTCCCTCTTTTTTTTTTTTTTTTTTGATAGGATATGAGTCTTGCTTTTGCACAATTGCGAGAACTATCAGCTGGGATTTAGGAGGCTCAGACTGGAGCCCTTGCCCTTTGCTTGCATGTCTGACTTAGAGCCCCCCTTGTTGTGCATTCTGGGGCTCAAATGCTTGCCTGAGCAAATAGTGCTTGGCAGAGTTGAGTCCTCTATGCCAGTGCTCAGCTGGAAGGACTTTTTTTTTTTTTTTTAAAGAGATGCTGGACCTAGGTTCAAGGAAAAAGGTTTTATGATCAAGTGGGGATTTCTGTGAGGGTCATAGTGTCATGTGTTTTTCAAGTTGTAATTCTGAGCTTGTTGCCTCGTGTGCAGGAGAGAAGAGCGTTCTGTAATTCAGACTATCGGAGCTGATAGAATTTCAGGCCAAGCAAAGAAGCATTCCATTGGAATTTAACTGGGTGGTATGAACCCTTGGTTATGATTCATGTGTGATGTATTCAGGTCCTAGAGGGCAAAAGTTTAAGTTTCTGAACCACAGTTCTGCTACTGGACAAACCCCTCCTGCCAGGGTTGTTCCAAAGATTAAGTGAACTAATATATACAAATTGTTTCAAATGATGTCTGGGACATGGTAACAGCAACATTGTCACTATTAGTTTTGAGAATAGCTTGGGTTTCCAGATCTTGTAATGCTTATTGAGGGTTTAGTGCACCCATCAACTTTAATTCCTCCCCTCAACCCTCTGTCACTTCCGACCCTTCTCTCGTTCCTTCCTTCCCTCCAGGCTAGGAGCACATTGGAAAGCTCATTGCTGTCCTTTGGTAAAGGAAGAGGACCAGGGCCACGGAGAAGTGTATTCTGGGCGGCACCAGGGTGTAGCCTTTCAAGACCATCTGCCCCACCCTTCCTTTGAGTGCTCAGTCTTCTGAGGGCTTGCCTGGCATGGCCACTGAAGATGGAGCTCTGCCTGGAACCCTGGTCTTCTGACTACAGGCACTCCTGCTGTCATATCTAGCTTCTGGAGTCTTACTGGTGCTTGTTAGCTGGAGTGTGTCCTGTGAATAGAAATTCTCTTGTTTATCCGCTGTAAATAGCCAGCCCCTCCATTAAGGAGAGCCTGCAGTGCTTTTGCAGACAGGGGAAATGGGAGTGTGCTTGGTGTTCCTCCGCACTCTGACTAATCCCTTAACCAGCAGCTGCTGTCATTTCCTCTCCAAGGCCTGGAGAGCTTCTTGGCCAGGCTGGCAGCACCTGTGAGGCCCTCCCTCCCCATTCCTCATAGCAGCCTGTCACCCTGTCATTGTTTTCGTGCACTGAGTCACCTGCTGGCCCTGGTGGCATCCCCCCACCCCCACAGCCGCATCCTGTGATTTCTTTCACTACTGTTCGCTTTGTAAGACAACTGCTTTCCCCTTTGATGTTCTCTCTTGATCTCTTCCTTTTCTTCGCCGGCTTCTGTTTATTTTCTTTTCGTTAAGCTGGAAATAAGTCTACAGGCTTCTCCTGTTTACTCCAGGGCCGGGGCTCCATTTGTAGAATCTCCACATCCTTCTGCTTCCGCAACGTGGAGCCGCTTCACAGCTCAGGAGAACTCCTAATTAGGAGACATCCTCTCCCTCCCAGGCGTGACAGGTCAAATCGTGATCATTAGACCAGTGGGGCGGTTGAGAGGGTGCACTGAATCCTGGGGTTTTATTATTTCATAAGCGGTAGATCTTGGGGAACATTTTTTTTTTTTTAATCTTCTCCCGCTTCAGTTTTTGAATTAAAAAAAATGGAAATCGTAGTATCTACTTCTTGGGGGCTGTGAAATGGTGTGTTTGTGACCCCAATTTAGTCTAGTAAAGCTTGATTGCTATTGTTACTACTGTGTATACGGCCATCTTTGAGTTTCATAGTAAAGTAGCATTCTTTGTGTCGATTATTTTTATCTGACAATGTCTGTGAGTTCATTCATTCATTCCTTAACCCTTCTTTTTTTTTATTTTATGGGAGTGTGGCAGAGGCGGGGGTTGGTGAGTGCTGGTGACCTAAGATCCACATCTGTCTCGTACAGATGCAGTGTTAAGGCTTGGTGACTTGGAGACTGGCCCTAAGATTGCACCTGGATGAAACTAGGAAGTGGCAGGCTTCTTCCTGCTTCTTTAAACACTGAGACTGGGGTGGGCTGGGAACTGTGCGGTAATTCCTTCACTCACTTCCATCGCCCCTGATGAGGAGCCATGCGTAGGGTTCCTGAGCCCCTGTCATGGACCAGGTAGAATGGTGTAGTGGGCAGACCTGGGATGGAATCTTTGCTCTGCTGGGGTAACTATGGGAGGATGTGACTGTGGGGAGGGGACGACAGTAGGGAGCAGGGAAGACACACAAAGGACCTGGCATACCGTGGATGCCCCTTGTTAGTGCCTTTCTGGCGCAGCATGCAGTCTGGGCTGTGTCTAGGGAAGCTGCCGCTAAAGGAATTTCAGACAGCCGCAGACAGGTTGCAAAGGCATTTTTGTGGGCGATGTGTACCTTTTTAGACACCCTTGGACTACTTCACCCTCCTGTGAAGGCTCGTCTTAAAGAGTTTGGACTTGCTTCTGTCTAGTTTCCTTATCTCTTCTTAGGCATTAGAGTGACATTGCTTTGTCAAAATGCACATTCTGGGCTCCGGACCCGACTGCTGCCTGGACATGTTGCTTTGGGAGAAGCTTCCCGGTGTGCTGGTACCACTGTAGCTCAGAGCTGCTGCCTTCAGCAATCACAGTGGCTGCTTAGTATGTCTGCAGCGTGATTCCATTGCCGGAACTTCAGCTTGGGCCTCTGCAGTGGTGGTTTGAATGAGAATGGCCCCCATAGGCTCATATGTTTGAATACTTGGTCCTCACTGGAACTGTTTTGGAAGGACTTGGAGTTTTGGCCATGTTGGAGGATGTGTGTCATAGGGACAGGTTTTTGAGATTTCAAAAGACTGGCACTACACTCAATGTCTCTCTCTACCTCCTGCTTGGGGTCAAGGTGTGAGCTCACAGCTGTTCCCGCTCCCCCATCATTCGGAGGGTTAGAGTTGCCTTGAGCCCCATCGAATCCTTCCTATTACAAGTTGCCTTGCTCACTGTGTTTTGCCATAGGAATAGAAAAGCAATTAATACATCTATATTTGTTCTTATCTCTCACTGTGACATTTTACCCCAGAAAGCAACCTGAAAGAGGAAGGATTTATTTGCGCTCACGGTTTCAGAGGATTCAAGTCCATTCTTGCTTTGTTTCATTCCTTTGGCAGAGCATCATGGGTGAGTGTGTGCAGCTTAGTAGATTCTTCACCTCATGCTGTCAAAGAGCAGAGACCAAGGAAGGGACCGGGAGCAGGTATAACCTTCGGGCTTACCCTAGCTGGCCCATTCATTTCTACTATGTCCACTTCTTAAACTTTCCAGACCCTTCCAATGAGTGCCAGGAATTCAGGACCAAGTGTTTAACATGGGAGCTTTTGCTCTGGAAACACTTCATATTAGAGCTAGATTTCAAATTAATCTTCTTGGGCCTTTTTGGATGAGACAGCATATGCCCTTGCTATCTCTGTCTCCTAAGAAGATGCAGCGCCTTCAACAGTAATAACAGTAACTCAACCGCTTCTACATTCATCAGTTCATTTAGTTCTTAATAACGGTCCAAGTTAGAGGATGGCATTATATGCCTCCCATGGGTCACATCCAAGGTCATCCTCCAGGAATTGGGGCCTTTGTCTCTCTTCACACCCACCTTTCTGATTTCATGTAGGATTACCTGGTCGTAAGCTTCGGAGTGTGTAGCTTTTGTCTGTGGGATGTGGAAACCTGGTAAAAGCTGGTGGCTGGTAGCACAGATCCTGCATTATTCCGTTGTATATCCTGGCCCAGTTCAGATTTCCGGAGTATGCCTGTCCATGCATTAGGGACTGGTGGGCTGGTGGGGCTGGTAGAACAAATTTATAGCCTCTGCCTTTTGTATTGGCTCTGTCTATTCTCTCACGGATTGGTAAAGTGTTTGGGTTAGCTTGCTCTCAGGGTTACAACCAAGAGGTAATTTCTCGGGCTTCTTTGCTGAATCCTATGGATATATCAAATCCTCCTCTCTCCCTTTTAGAAAGCCTAAGGAGAATAATGGCTCTTATTTTATGTTGGGAGGGAACAGAACCCAGCCTCTAAGGCTCAACCTGTGGTTCACGACCCCTTTGGTGGTCGAATGATTAACAGGGGTCACCTAAGACCATTTGCATCTTAGATATTTACATTATGATTCATAACAGCACACAATCACAGCACAATTACAGTTATGCAGTATCAACGGAAATAATTTTACAGTTGGGGTCACCACAGCATGAGGAAGTGTATTAAAGGGTTGCAGCACTAGGAAGGTTGAGAACCGCGGCTCCAAGGCCCGTGTGCTTTAAGCACATTTGGTGTCAGATGTCAGAGGAAGGCTTTCATGCAGAGTCTGGGTGAAAGTGCTTTAGATCTGCTTGTCCAAACCAGAAAGTCGCGTGCGGCTGACGTGAGAAGTCAGTTCAAGGAGCCTTGGCTGGGTGCTGGGCTCTGTGCTCAGTGTTCTGAGACATTTCATTCCTAACTCCTACTCCACTGCATGACAGATGCCGCTGCCCCGGTTGGACAGAGGAGGAAAAGTGACTTGGAGAGTTAATGATGCGTCTTGAGGGGCGTTGACTCTGTTTCCCTATGAATCTAGAGTCCACGGACTTCCCATAACCAGTTACTCCTCTTCTGCTATGTTTTCAGCCTCACAGAAGACGTGTGCAAATAAGTTTCCCCGTACCGCGACATGAGGCTTTTCTCTGGAATAAAACTAGTAACTTTAATATTTCAGAATGAAAGAAGGACAACGGATGAACAAGCGAGCGAGCGAAGACGGCTCAGCACCGGCACGGGGACACAGGGTGCCCTGCGCTGCTGTACTCAGAACGTAGCTTTCCTTTGAAGGATTTTCATGTTGGACTTTTTTTAATTTGTTAAAAGTGATATCGTGTCTGAATCATCGAGTTACAATTGCATTTCTAGCTACGGTTAATTCTTGACTTTTTCATTTGTTTGTTTTTGGTGTTTTGAGACAGGGTTTCTCTGTTGTGTCTCTGGCTGTCCTGGAACTCACTCTGTAGACCAGGCTGGCCTCGAACTCACAGAGATTCACCTGCCTCTGCCTCCCGAGTGCTGGGGTTAAAAGCATGCGCCACCACCGCCTGGCATTTCTTGACTTTTTAAGAGTGCCCCACTTGTGTTTCTGTTTGTCCCCCCATTTTAAAAAAACTTTACCCAGTTGTATTATCTAGTAGTTTTGCTTGCAGAATTGCTTGGTTGAAAGTGCATAATGTATGTAGTTTCACAAAATTCAGCTTTCTTTGAAAAAACCCTGAGAAGAATCAGTAAAACTGTATGTATTTGTTTATGAGCCACTTTTAAGATGGGCTTCCGTCAAGCGTTGCTCCATTCCCGGGTCAGCCATCATGCAAGCCAGAAGAAACAAGTACAGGGGGCCAAATAAGACCTGCCGTACTAATTAGGATTCCACGTTGGTGGTTAAGTGGACTAACTTCTTAATCAAATATTTCTCGAGGGCCCGACGTCTGCCAGACCCAGTGCTCGCCTGCATCGTGCTCTCACCTGTTTGTGGGGTGATGTCTCCATTTCTGTGCTGGTCTGCTTCGAGGCATTCTTAGCCACAGTTCTCAGGATGGTTTATTAGGCCAGAGTTTAGGGTTGTTATTCCACAAACACCACTGTTCCACATGCTTGAGTGCTAACACCACATCTGTTTCAGTCTCGTCTGTTCGGGAAGATTGCCTGGTGGACTCCTCTTCTTTCTGTCCTGTCTCAGCAGAAGACGAGGTAGAAACTTTGCCTCACTTTTCAAAACACCAGTTGGATTAGAGTTCCCAGCAAGGAGTTTTTACACTGGCTCCCTTGCCTACCTGCCCTGAACCTGGATTTGAGAATTACTGAATTAAGTTGCCCGAGAGCACCAGCTTACTTATAAACTATCAGAATATTCCGTTTTTCTCTTTGGACCAGAAGGTAATTGCATTCTCCTGCCCCTGAGGTAACAGTGTTTGAAACAAACAGATTTCCAAGTCAGATCTTAACCTTAGGTTTCAGGATTTGAGAAACTTTATTAAAATTTTATTTAAATATATGTTGGTTTCATGCATGAGGGATATCTTTAATTTGTTATTTTAAAATGTCAGGTTATCTTGATTAGTGTTTTTATTGTTAGAATGTGAGTGTGCTCACGCACACGTATTGTGGTGCACATGTGGCCCTCAGAGGATAACTGTGGAGTCGGTGCTCTCCTTCCACCTATATTTGGACTCCAGGGTGTGAGTGAGTTCAGCTCATCAAGGTTGTCAAAATGCCTCCCAGCCTCCGCCCCCCATCTCATTGGCAATAGTTCCCTGCCCCAAATTTGTGTGCATGTGTGCGCACGTGACAGGACAACCTTGGGTGTCATCTTGAGGAACGCTGTCTACCTCCTTTGAAACAGGGTGTTTCATTGGCCCCGGGGGCTCATCAGTTAGGTTAGACTGGCTGGCCAGAGAGCCCTGAAGGTCCGCCTGTCTGTGTCTTCCCTACACTGGGATTACATGTACAGCCACTATGTCCCACCATTTTGACATGGGCTCTAGGCATCACACTCAGGTCCTCATGCTTACAAAGTAAGCAGCTGACCAGCTGAATTCCCCCTCATTGATTAATTTAAATTTTTTTTTTTAACAATGACAAAACACATTCATTTTAGGTCCCATTCAGTGTTAGTGTGAGTGGCAGGGCCTCAAGGCAACGGGCAGTCAAGTACCCATCTCCCTCTGTAGTAAGGGATGTAGTGCATGCTGTGGCCTTTCTCTTGGTGCGAGGCAGACCAGAGGGAAGAGAATCACAAGGTATGGACATACGGGCAAGTATGTTGCAAAAAGTTGCATCTGGGCAGCAGGACTTTTAAAATGAAAAATAAGAAAGTGAGAGTTAAAAAGAAATGGTCGCTAACCCAGTCAGGAAATGCGCCTCCTTCAGCTAAGGGCTGCTCCGTGTTTGACACATGTCTGTTGTGCTGTTGCCAGGTGCATGTGTGTTGTTCAATGGGGTCTGGCAGAAGTGGGGGATGGCTGGAACAGGGCTAAGCAGTCTTCCCAGTCATCTTTTATACTAGAAACCACTTTTCATTGGAGGAAAGAGAGGACAAGCTGCCTCCAAATGCTGATCAGTATGTATGATTCATGGAGCTGGAGAACGGGGGTGCAGGGGTGCAGAGCTCAGCAAATGATTGCTTGCTTGTTCCATTTCTCTCTGTTCGTTTATGGAGAGCATGACGAATGTATCAAAGGCGGTAAAGTATGTAAAGACCGATGTTCCTTAAGCCTCAGTAATTCACGCACCTCTTTATTTAAAGGTAAAAAATCATCTCATAAATCTCCAGTAATAAATAATTTTGTTATGATGTACCTTAAATATGCCCAAACATAAAACTAGGTGTATAAACTTCATGCTTCTAGTTCATCTACAACTATAAACCAATGAAAAATTTATAGAGTAAATTCAAACAAGAGTATAAACCAATAAAATTCAAATTAACATTCATTCATTTATCATGACAGATAATTTTGTTTGACTAAAATTAAACCTCTCCTTGAAAATGTGATTACGTTTCTGACAGCCAAAGTGCCGGTTCTGAGCTCCTGGGGGAGCTTGGCCCTCCCTTCGTTTCTCTGTAGTCTAAGCTTTCCTTGTGTCACGGACCCTCATTGAGCAGAATTCGTGATTCAGAGTTCAATTTGGCCTCATCTATTTTTTTGCCTTAATAATTAAAATTATTGTAGGTTCTTAATACCTTAAAAATCCACTTCCTCAGTCACATTAGCCACGATTTTCAAGGTATATGTAGCCAGTGGCTGCTGTAATGAGCAGCAGACATAGGGTACGTTTTCATCCTCAGGGCGCTCTGTCGGACAGCACTGTTGTAGGGCAGTGGAGGAGAGAGTGCCCTGACATGGCCTTTATTATGCATTGACTATGAGATGTCAGTTTATTGAAGGCTACCATGAGATTTTAAAGAAAAGCAGTGCTGTTTTTAAAAAGCCAATTTTTCATAAGACACACCTCAGTATTGTGTTAAAATGTGAAGAATGTGTCTGTGGGAAGAGCTGTAACTTCAGGTTAGAAGCCTCTGAACTGGGGTGTAGTTGTCCAGATGTAGAGATGTCAAGGGAGGTCTAGCCAGGAATGCATAGTGTTTGCACGTGGGACATCTTGATGAAGGATGGATGAATGTGCGGTGTGCTGCCGGGAAGGCAGGACTCACCGGAGCACAGTTGGCAGCTGGGCCTGGGCATCATTTGAAGTCACTGGGAAGGTCTGCATGACAGGTGAGGAGGTGTGGAGCGGCAATGAATGCTGCTACTCAGCTCTCTTCTCCGTTTATTCAGTCCAGATCCCAACCAAGGAATAGCTGCTTCCAGCGGGTGTGTCCTCACACCTCAGTTACTACAATCAATACAGTTCCGAACAAGCACACCCACCGCCCTGTCCCCAGAATGATTCTGTTGCCATCTATCGAGCTGACTGTTAACTCGAACCATGGCATAGCCCGTGGCATGATGCTGCCCACAGGTAAGGTGGCTCTTGCTACCTTACAGGTGACCATCAGTCAGTCAATCTATAATCCGTCACACGCGTGTCTAGAGGCTAACCTAGTCTAAATAATCCCTCAGAGCCATGCCCGGAGGCTTGACTTCTAGGTGAATCTAGATCAGTGTTTCTCAACCTGCGGGGTCAAGATTCCTTTTCGCGGTTTGGGGAGTGGTGTCAAACGACCCTTTCGCAGGGGTTGCTTAAGACCATCTGACATTTACATAATGATTCTTAACAGTAGCAAGATTACAGTTATGAAGTAGCAATAAAAATAATCTTACAGTTGAGGGTCACCACAACATCGAATTGAAGGGCTGCAGCATTAGGAAGGTTGAGAACCACTGACCTAGATCCTGTCATCTTGACAGTCAGTGCTAGACACTGTAACGTAGGAAGAAGCTGTTTGAATGTTTACATATTCTAGTGCTCAGGTGGAAAGGAACCCATGAAAAACATTCAGAGAGGTAGTGGAGACCCCAAGGAAGAGGGTCAGCCTGAGCGCAGGGTGAGGTGGCGTGGTGCTTCGGAGATGGGTAAGATAAGGGATTTGAATATTGGGAGAAGCACAGAAGTCACAAAGCCCCCAGTAAGTGTTTATGCCAGGGCACCGGGAGGGCTTCATGAAGGAATTATATTTGGGCTGGGCTTGGAGGAATGGTTCATTGGCATACTGCCTAACTCTCCCTCCGCCTCAGCTACCCAGCCACTCAGGTGGTAGGTAGGCACTCTACCACCCAGCCACATCTCTGCCCTTTCGTTAGAAGATAGTGAAAAGAACCACAGGCGTGACTGCTCTAAGTAGACTCCATTTATTATAAAGGTAGGATCCAATTTAATGTTTACTTTTCTTTTGTTTTGTTTTGCTTGTTTTGTTTTGTTGTTTTTTTTCGAGACAGGGTTTTTTCTGTTGTAACTCTGGCTGTCCTGGAACTCACTCTGTAGACCAGGCTGGCCTCGAACTCACAAAGAACCCTCTGCCTCTGCCTCCTGAGTGCTGGGACTGAAGGCCCAGTTTAATGTTTAATTTTCATACCATCTTAAATTAGTACTTGTAAATCAGGAAGATGAGTAGTCACATGACATCATTAGACTATAGTAGAAAAGTTACTGTTAGTCTGCTGAGAGTTTGTCAGATAGCAGCAGGAAAGCACAGTGACTGGTAAGACTGAGTTGAAAACCACAGGCCCTTGATTTAAAAGCCACGTGACACTCATGTCATGTGACCACCCCATGCTTCAAATTTGATTGTTCAAAAATAGGCATTGTAATGGTTCCTACAGCAGGGTGAATGTGGCGAATGGGAAGCACTAGCCAAGCAGCTCCTGTTATTACAGTAAGAACATTTCAATACCTTTTCCACCTCAACAAGTAAATGTGGTGATCAGTGGCTCCTCTGATTGTATCAACATTGCTTGTGGGTAAGCGAGGAAACACAGATTCCTAGACGCTCTGCTTGACCCGCTGTGCCAGCTGGCTTTGCGGTTTGGGGAATCCTTGCTCTGGATGTGAATAGCATCTTAGTCTCTCTCCCCCCT
>JAMJFZ010001868.1:3077500-3197500 GCA_026225945.1 Cricetomys ansorgei | reverse complement strand
CTTTCCTAGCCATGGGTTTTGACTAGCTTTATAGTACCAGGCACGGTGTCTCTTCTCTGGTGTGGGCCTGTGAGTTTAATCAGAGAGCAGTTAGTTACCCCGTACCAGTTGTACCGCTATGGCACAAATAGGCTCATCCTTCCTGGAAGGTTGCATTCTAGCTCAGGAGGAACTGTATGTCCTTTGTTTGTGGTTATCTCCACAGCCCCATGTCTGGCAACATTGTAGCCTCTTAGTAACTATTTGTTACTATTCGTAACTATTAGTAACTATTTGTTATTGACATGGTGCTTTATGGTTCCTACAGTGCCTTCCTAATTGGTTCCGATAACCGATGCCTTCAAGAACCTGGTTGATAGCATCTTCCTGGTTTGACAAAGGATGGAACCAAGCATCCAGGAGGCCAAATTAGTTCTCTCTGAAGGTCTTGGGTCATAAGTGGCAGAGCCAGAACCTGCAAGCTCTAAATCTGTTGATTTCTGTACTCCTTCCCAAACCGCCTTTGGACAAATTAATTAACAGCAATTTCCCTCAGCTTTCTCCAGTTGAGACCTCTTTATTTCAAACTAGGACAGAGAGAGTTACTACATGAAGCATCTTCCTAATGGCATGTCTTCATCACCAAGCACACACTCTGCTGGGTGCCAGTGTGGGTCATTCACGATAGTCCCCTGGGTTACCTGTATTAGGAACCTATGCTAACCCTTCATCATGGTGGTGCGGGCTTTAAACTAGGCCTCCGTTCAAACAACTTGTATTCTTCCGATACATTGAAAATGTAATTAATACATTGAAAATTAATCAGTACCAACAGCATAGGTCCTTCTATTTATTTATTTGTTTGTTTAGTGTATGGCCCCAGTGTATGTAGGGGCCAGAGAAGGAGCTGGGGGGTATCCCGCTGTATTGTTCTCTAGCTGAACCTGGAGTGAGGCTGGTGGTGTTCCTTTGTCCCCTACAGCACTGTGGTTACAGATGAGCATGGCCACACATAGCCTTCCCGTGGATGCTGGGGATTTGAGTTCAGGTCGTCAGACTTGCCCACGCCCACAGTCTGAGTTCTTAAAATCAAACTCTCATGGCTCTGGGAGGACTGTTCTCCAGCTATTCTTTCTTGTCTTGCATGCCGGGTCATTTTGAGATAGACATTTAAGCAGTGATGAATTGGCTCTGCTGACGTTTCTGTAATCCGGCTCAGGAAGCAGAAATCTTCCATGGGACATCAGACCTGGAAGAGAAAAATACTAGCCCAACATTCAGATCCTCAAAGGGTAACATTACCTGGGGTACATTTTTTCAAAGCCGTTTAGCTGCAGCCAAAGGGCAAACAATGCACAGCCAAGACCCCGCACATTCAAGCCACTTTGTCTCACTTTGGTTTTTTCATCCTCGTTTTTATTTAGTCCTCTGCTGAAGAAGATAATCGGGTAACTTCACCAGGACTCTGTCCAGTTTGTGGTTGGTAGATCAGAATTCTGACCAGACTGCTAATTTTACACAGTGTCATTCTCCGGCAATTGACTGGAAAGCTTTGCTGGAACGTGACCCGTCACACAGCTCTGGGTCATCGGAAAACATCAGCAAGAATCTCGGTCCTTTTGCTTGTGAGGGCAGTGGGCTTTAGTATCCAAATTGAGACGTTGAAGGGAAGAGCTAATGGCTCCTGCTGAGTTCTCTCTGGGTGCAGCCATGAAAATGGATGGTTAAGAGCAGTTTTGGGTAGAAATAAAGCTTTTTTTCCCCCTTTTCATCCAGTGCCTGGCTTCTCACAGCACAGCCATTGTGCTCTGCTTGGGCTGTGACAAAGCTGGGCCACGTCATCCCTGGTGCGCTTCACAGTTGAGGCTTTTGTTATACCGTGACACAGTAGGCAAAGGATGCTGGGAAGGGACTCATTACAGGTTTTTCAGTGAGTGTTTCTGAGCTGGTCATTGCCATCTGTCCCCTTCCTCTTCAGGCTAGTGGCACTTTGTGAGAACCTGAGGCAGGTGATGCGCGCGGCATGGGCCTTGTAGGTAGACAGCTAACGGGTAGAGGCGGTTCTGTTTCAGAGACGTAACTCCGAAGGAAAGGAAGAGCTGCTCATTCTCTGAAGCTGCAGAGATCATTTTGTTAATTTCCCTTTTTACTGACTTGTCTCTTTCATTTTTCCAAACTGCTAGTGTCTTTCCCTTAAGATGCAGATGATTTTGGAGGTACAAGCCCAGGACTTGATACCTTAGATCACTTATTCCTAAAACAAGCGAGCACGGTGCAGGTGTAGTTGAAAACTTCTTTCCTTGCTTTGAACTGGGGAGATTTCATTGTTACCAACAGGGCCAATAGGAGGACCAGAGAGCTGTCGGCCTGATAGGCAGTTTCTGTTGAGGACACCTGCCGCCAGCGCACAGTGCGGCCATTGTTCCTGCTGTGACCGCATTGTGGCCAGAGCTGCGGCTTTTAAAGCCTGGAGTCAAGCCTCTTTTTTTTTTC
Organism: Cricetomys ansorgei; assembly: GCA_026225945.1. Classification (NCBI taxonomy): domain Eukaryota; kingdom Metazoa; phylum Chordata; class Mammalia; order Rodentia; family Nesomyidae; genus Cricetomys; species Cricetomys ansorgei. The sequence goes on along the minus strand of JAMJFZ010001868.1, from coordinate 3,195,028 downwards.
CTGCTTGATTTTCGGTCTCAGTGGAAGAAATTCCTGTCTATTCTGATTTCACTGATACAAATTGGCCAGGTGTGTGTGTGTGACTCATACATGTGTGATTCTCAGAGTGCATGCTGAGGTGTCTTCAAGGAGAAGGAGTTATGTACAGGGTGAGAGTTGAAGCAGATGAGCTGGACTCCCATGGCCCCTTTCCATGGTGTGTGGCAGAGGAAAAGCATTTGACCTCTCTGGATGTGGGCTCTCTGGGGTGAGATCACCAAGGTCCCCCAAAATAAGATTCTGCCACTGTGCTCTGTGTCTCTTGGGATGCTTAGAGCATCTGGAACAGCTAAAAGACCTTGGTACTGGGAAACTGTTAACTCTCCCTTGAGGTGCTTTAAATTAAGGGACGACTGTGTGGCAGACTAGTGACAGCGAAATTCGGATAGGATTTTCTATCTGTGGTCACTTTGTAGAACAGAACAAGAAAATACTTTTCTAGGAAAGTTCTGTTTGTCAGCCTTGAAGTATTACTGGACACTGGGGTTTTGAATTTCTAAATGAAGTGCTGCTCAGCGATGCCCCTTCGGTGGGCTGCTTGGCACCGGGACTGTTTCCGATATCTAATTGTTTCCCTCTGATTTTGAGATATTTATATATATGAGTTATCTTGAAGGTAGGATCAAAGTGTAAACAAAAATTTACCTCTGTTTCATGGTGCCATATACATGTATCCTGAAGGTAAATTGTTGCAATATTTTAAAGAATTTTCTGCATGAAACATAGTTTCATAGAGTGGAATTTTCCACTTAGGGTACCATGTTGGCATTTGAAAGTATTTCAGGCTTTAGAATATTCTTAATTTTTGCATCAGGGATGATTCAGTCTATACTGAATTCAGATGAATAAATACTTCGCCCTTATTAGCCCTTATGATTTGGATAAAAGGCAATCTACAGAGAAGGCTGATATAGGATAGGTGTTCTGTTCTTGTTTTGTAGTCTCATACTCTTTTAAAAACTCCCCAAATAATTATAGTTATGAAAATCATATATGTTAGTTGTATGGAAACTGGAAAATATCAAAAAGGAAAAACCAATATAGTCCAGAAATGTCATTATTCATAGTTTTTCTTTAGATTATAGGATTATTCCGTGTTTCTGTGATTTGCTATCTCGCTTTTTTTTTTTTTTTGAGTTGGTTTTGGGGACTGAGGATTCAAGTAAGGGTAGAGATTAATATGATACTATATTTGGCACACTTGTGATGGGTTGACGGATGGCATTTTGACTTCCAGAAAAGAATTGTAGATTGATATTTGAAAATAGAATTGGTCCTGATCCTCCTTGCATAGACTGTCAAGTATTTAGAAGATGCAGATGTCATAGCTGCTCATGTAATTAACAGTAACATGTGAAAACGTCTTAATCTCTCAGCTCTTACTGCTCACAAATTGCTGTCAGAGATTGCCTCATTGGCTTTTTTGGAGCTGAAATTGTCAGCCCCAATATTCATGAGCATCAGTTATGTTACACCAGTTGTCTGTGTGTCTTTGATCACTCAGAGCCAAAGTATGGCTCTGTAGTGGAAGAGTAGCTAACGAATTGCTTTGATGCACTATACATTTGATAATACTTACGGCTTATTTGTTGGGGATTGGTTTTATACATAATTTCCTCTATTAGGAAACAAAAGATGATTAGGGTCCCCTTTGTTATGTAGCCCATAAAATTGTGGCTCTGTTCACATTGCAATGCAAAAACATTCTGATTCTAAACCACACAAAGCTTCCTTTATGGTCCCTACTTTGGTGTAGTTGTGGTGTCCTTTGAAGTTCTGAAATGTTTTTCATGTTTGATTGAGATTAAATCTGGGTCTCATTTTGCTTTTTGAAACATATTGAGCAAGTTAATTTTCTGTTTGAGTTCCTAAGGGGAATGACTCCAGGCCTCTGTGTCCTAAGAATTCAGACTCGGCCCTGCCAGAACATTCCTGTGGTTTTCCATGGAGCAGATCAGTGTGTTCATGACATTTTTTGTTGTAGCTTATGTTTTCCATGGTTAATTAAAACATCTGGCTTTTACATTTTCCACAGACAGAGGGCATCACCGGTCAGAGACCTTTTTCAGTAACGATTCAAGCCTTCAGCCCTCCTCCACAGTAGGCCCCGCTTGTTTTTAGGGTACCTACAAGAGCTGTTTTCGTTCATTAATGATTTTAAACCTTTGGAAGGTGTTATTTGGGTTTTGTTGGAAAGAGAAAGGGAGCGTGAGAAGGAGAGGGACAATGCATATGAATGATAACGTCAGGCCTAGTAATGGTGTCTTGCTTTTGCCCCTCCAGGTTGGGGCATCCCTTGGTGAGCTGTTGTGCTCTCTAGCCAAGCATGCTGTGGTCGGATCTGCCCAGCCCTGGAATAGAAGCCTTGGCCGGATGGAAAATCCATAAAAGAAAGCTCCTGTGAAAAGCTGATACCGAACCTGACTTACGTGCACCCAGGTTGGTGTTAAAGAAGTGGGTCGGAGAAACTGGGTCTGGTTGGGAAAGTGGTTTTGTTCTGTAAGAGTTTTTGAGCAAATCCTGTCATCTCCGTTATCTGAGAGACCCCGGATTTATATCAGTGTAATCTGTGGTTTTCTTTCCTTTTCTGTCCCTTGTCCCATCGTCCTCTCTTTCACCTCCCTTTTCTCTCTCATACAGAAGATCTTCAGTACGGTCATGGAAAAAGCAACAGCCAGAGGCCACCCGCAGCAGCCTCAGTGTCCTGGCTTTGTAGTAGAGAGAAAGCCGCATCCTCTCTTGAGGCCTCATTGCTTGTCTTGGAGGGGTGGCTTGTTTCTGTTGGGGTTCCTGGCTGTTCACACTTTGACAAAATTGTAATACTCGTTTGTCTGCCCAAACAAAAGCTACTGACCCATCATTTTCAGCAATGTATGTATTTGGCATTAAGATGTTCACATAGAAAGGAAATGCCTCCAAAACAATAGGCATTTAAATCAATGCGTAATAATAGTTCTGAAGTACGCGTACACGTACAGTGACAGGGACTGCAGGCAGCTGTCAGTGGTAGGGCACTCAGCACTTAACAGTGCCTATAATAATATATCATATATAATAATAATATAATAAGCACTTCCTCGCAGGGTTGGCCTTGCTCACCCTATGTCCTTACTAAGTCACCAGACTCCCCCCGGGCAGTGACCCTGGCCTCACTTTTGGCCTCTGGAGGAGATGACTTGCTGACTCACTCTGGACATGTGACATAAGCCTGTCCAGTCATAGTCACAATGGTCAGTGTTTGGAGGCCTCAGTATTGTCACTGAAAAGTATTGAAAAGAGCCTTTCCCTTTTTGTGAGTTGCTAAGCTGGAGCTGCTGGAGGCAACTTGATGAGAAATAATTCAACTGGGAGAAATTAGAGCAGATAGGTACAGGGAAGGGCAGAAGTTGGGGAGGGAGGGACACATGAATATATACATATATACATATACATGCACACACGCACAAATACTCATATATATATGTGTATATATATACACACACACACAGAAATACATATATACACATATACATACATGTCTATCCATGCATACCTATTCACAAATATGAACATACACATACATGTATGTCTACATATCACATGTACATATGTACAGAATATAAATGCACAGGTACACATAGGCATGCACACATTCTAACATGTTTACATAAACAGGCACACATGAGCCTGTATGCTTGCACTCACAACTTCCATCCCCTGAATTAGCCCCAAGGCAGCAAGTATCACCTGTTTCACTTTACAGAGAGATTAACTATTGGGTCAGGTGACTGTCACATCAAAAACACCCTGATGGCCAGTGGCTTCCAGGTGTGAGGTCTCAATGAAAAACGACTGTGGGACAGTCTCGCAGGGTCACAGTGTGGAAGGCAGGCCAGTGTGGCGCTGATGGGCAGTGTGGAATTATTGCTTAAGGTAGAACAGGTTGCATGGAAACAGGACTGGAACTCGGTTCTGCTAGGTGGTGGAGAGACTAGCAGAGAAGGCTAATGTTAGCAAAGGAGAAATGGGATTTAGGCGTTGGGAACATTTGAAAATGTATTTAACTCAATTACTTGCTTTTTGAGTCTAAAAGGAAGGCTTCCCAGGGCCTATACTTAGAGCAAATTGCTGATAAGGAAGATAATTCCTTATGCTGGTAGTGGTGTCTCGTTTACTGTAAATACAGTGGCTGGGGAGCTGCCAAATGAGGGGTTGTCAGGAAACCTGAGCAGGGCTGCTGCTCTCCCCAGAACCTCCGCTGGCTTCCATCCCAGCCAGTCCAAGCACATCAGTGAATTCTGGAGCTGCCCTCTCCCCACACTTGTGAACCTTAGACTTTATTTTCATCATTTGATTTTTTTTTTTTAACATTACTTATTTTAAAATCAGTAGACATCTTCAGGGGGTAAGTACAGGCTCTGAAAGAACTGAGCAGAAAAGACCATTATTAGTAACTGTCACTGCCTTTTCTCCTGTTGTTATCTGTGTCTCGTATTAGCTCAGCACGTTTGTTAGCAATGGTGTAATCCTGAAATTTGTATCAGGTTCACTCTTGGTATCGTATATTCTTAGTTTTTTCCCTTTTGGTCACATTGACTCCATCTCAGTATTAAGAGTGTTGGTTCATGACCTCATGAGCATGGAGTGTATTTCCATGTTTTGAGGTCTGTGGTTTCCTTGAGCAATGTTGTGTTGTTTCAGGGTTCAACTCCTGCTCTTTTGCGTTGAGTTTCTTCCCTAGAGAATTTTGTTGCTGTTATTTGGCATGCCTTTGTAGATAGAATTTTTAAAATTTCATTTTTGTATAATTTGCTAGTGATATATGGAAGCACAGTTGATTCTGTATGATGATCCTATTTCTGACAAACACATTAAGCTTGTTCTTAAGCACTGAGTGTGTAAAATTAGATGTGTGATCTTCTCAGTCTTTTTTCATAGCAGACCATGTCTAGTTGCATGCCTGCAGCCACTCTTGTACCTTCTTTAGGGAAACGGCTATTCAGATCTTTTGCCCACTTTTTATTTGGGTTGTTTTTCTTTCTCTCTCTATATATGTATATGTGCTTATATGATTTTATATGTGGATATAAGATTTGCACACATTCCCTCCACCACCTAATCGCTGACTGCCTTTGTCAACTTTCTCGATGGAGTGTCTCTTTTACATCTGTTCTAGATAGGATTTCTATTGCTGTGATGAAACACCATGACCAAAAGCAGCGTGGGGAGGAAAGGGTTTATTTGGTTTATGCCTCCACATCATTGTTGATCACTGAAGGAAGTCAGGGCAGGAACTCAAACAGGGCAGGAACCTGGAGGCAGGAGCTGATGCAGAGGCCACGCAGGAGTGCTGCTTACTGGCTTGCTTCCCATGGCTTGCTCAGCCTGCTTTCTTGTAGAACCCAGGACCACCAGCCCAGAGGTGGCTCCACCCACAAATAATGTAAATTTCAATTAATTTCAAATTACATCAATTTAGGAAACTATATATGTGTAATCTTTTTACTGATAATATTCTTAATGGCCAGAAATTTTTACTCTAATGAAGTTCAGTTTATGTTTTTTATTTCTTTTAAAGGCGTCCTCCCTGCTCATCTCCCTCCCTTTCTGTTTTCGAATCTCCCTTTGTAGCAGAGGCTAGCATGAATTTGGTGTGTAGTCCAAGCTTGTCTCGAACTTGGGATATTCCCGCCTCTGCCTCCAGAGATCCGGGATTGCTGGTATGTGCCAGCCTTTAAAGATCGTGACTTCGATGTTACAGTACTCTTTGCCTTAATTAAAGCTCACAGATATTCTTGTCGCTATTTAAGAGAATTTCATTCTTTCAGGCCTCACGTCTTCGTCTGTGGTGCATTTGAGGTCAGTTTTTATTTATGCTGGAAGTTCCAAACTACCTTTATTTTATTTTTTTTAATAGATATTTTCTAGCGCCATTTGCTGAAAGAACTCTTTTACCCTTTGCTTGTCATGATGCAGTTTAGAAAATCAGTTTAGACACAGATGTAAAGCTTCTCTCTGCACTCAGTCTGAGTTGCGTGCTTATCCTTAAGCCAGTGCTTTTTGCAATGCAGTTTTTCTATGAAAAAGATTTGAGAGCTAGATTTTGTTGTAGCCCATTTCCATTAAAAAAAAAAATCTCCTGGTATCTTATAGACCTTATGTCTGCATTTCTTTCTTTCATTTTTTTCATACTAGTATCTACAGATTTTTCTTTGACATAATTATGAAAATCTGAGGTGGTAGAAGACACTGCAGAGCCACTGTAGATGCACCCTCTAAGGCGCTGTATTTGTTGCTTAATTCATTTTTGGCACCGGGTGTTGAACCCAGTTCTTTCCACCTGTTGGGCTTAGGCTCTATGACTGAGCTGTGGCTGGCCCCAGTCCTGTCTTTAAATTGGAGCAATTCTTTGCTTTTTGTGAAGATGAGAAACAATTTGATGCCCACTTCCTCTTTGAATAAAACATAAAAATTTTCCACGACCTCTACCTTAATTGTCTTTTGGAGCTGGGGAAAGTAAAATAGGTGGCGAGAGTAACCTTTACCTGCCCTTTACTTTGGTTTCCTTTCTTTTGGGCTAAAGTTAGGGGTCCAGAAAGACTGATTCACTGAAGCACAGAGGGTCAGTACAGTTACATTTATGAAGCTTCCAGGCTGTAGTAATTTGATCATAAACACAAAATCTGGCCAATTTATTCCCATTCACTGAGCCCACGTAATAGTTAAGAGTGAGGTTGCTTCCATTACTAGTGGCCACATTTGGTAAGTACGCTGATAGAGCTTGGAATTGTATATCTTTTGGTATTTTACTTATCTTTACAGTTTTCACGTTAAATAATCTGTAATATAGGTTTCCTTTAAAAGCCGTGACAGATACCATGTGTGAGTGACATGTAGTCAATACGTATGTATTTTAATGTAATTACTGATACAAGAACAAACAGTGCTTTCTGAATCCCATACTGATCTGAGATGAATAAAACATTTAGCCTGATTATACCGTTCCAGTAAGATCTATATTCTTGTGTGGGAGCTATTCAAAATGGAAATTTACAAATAAGTTACGTGCTCAAAGAAGTATCAATTCCCAGTTCCATTCATAAACAAAAGTAGCCCTTTGAATGTTTTCACACAGACAGTATCTAAGCCAGTAATTTACTTAAAAAAATGAACATCAGCACTATGCTAGCTTGCATTAGAAAATTGTTCTGTGAAATTTGTCCACTCAACCATTTTTGAGAATGAAAAAAAATGGTTTTCATTTTAACGGTCATGTAGCTGAGGCCCATCTGAGGACAAAATTTAGTGTCTCAGTAAATTATCCCACATTGATGTCCCAAGTTAAATTTTCTTGGGGATACTTAAGGTTGTAGCGTTGGTTTGTTCTGGTATCTGGTTAAAGTGTCTGAATGGCTAGTAATTAGTGACTTTCCCGGGATTTATCTCAGAAGTAAAAACTCTGGGATTCCAATCACAACTCTTTGGCTCTCGTTTTCTGATTCTCAGAGAGGGTTGAAAATGACCACTTGAGCAGGCATTGACTTAGGAGAGAGAAGGGACACTGAGTCAGATTGACTTACGACAGTGCAATGCTGTTAAATTCCAGAGAACGTGGTCACATATGCTGAACAGAAAACTGCTGTGGGAGTTCCAGGAGGCGGCAGAGTGGAGCAGCCGTAAGCGGGAGACAGCCAGAGTGTAAGCCCTTCTGGCACAGGGGAGGGCGTGTGCTTGTGTGCGCACCGTCCTGTTGAGCATGCCTAGTACACTCGGTCAGGAAGCACCGTCTCAGTTCTGCTCTTTAAAACCGTCATACGAGGAGACAGCAGTGCTTTACTTCCTGACTGGCTACAGAAACTCAGCATTGGGGCTATCAGATGATTTTTGTTCAAATCTTATATCTGCTCGTTTAAATTTGGCTGGTGAAGTAGCTCAGCAGGTGAAAGCATCTGCTGTCGAGCCAGGTGGCCTGAGTTCGGTTCCCAGGATCCCGCATGGTATAAGGAGAGAAGCGATCCCTGTAAGTTGTTCTTGCTTTTGCTGCCTCTCTCTTTTTCTCATTGTTTTCTCGTTCTCGCTCTCTCACACAAAATAATTAATAATCGAAATCATATTTTTTTCCTCTCCTAAACTCCATGGCATACCCATATTAATAAAAGCACCCCTACAAAGTGGGTAACCCATAGCAAACTCTAAGTGCCTCTATACGTTTCTCATTTTGTAAAATGATAATTGGTGAGGTAGAAAGGCTCAGCCAAAGCAGTAGCTGAATAGGATGCTTAGGATTTTCCAGAGATGGTGATAAACATAAATGTAGGCTAAGCCTGGAAAAATGACCTCCTGCAATTTTTGATGAACTAGTTGGGGGGTAGAGGGTGTCAGTGGGTAGGGGCTTCAAGCATTTTTGCCTTTGAAAAATGCCTCACCTGACTTTCAGAGGTGGAGATGAAACAGAACATGCTCAAAAATCTCCCCGTGTTTCCTGGCTGATGTGGGTGGCACAACCCTGTGCCCTGTTAGCCTGCTGGGAGTTACCAGACATGTTGTGGTTGTCAGCAGGAATCGGATACTCCCAAGTAGTTGCTTAGAGAATGAAGGCCCATTCCTGGCTGCCCCGCACGCCTACTGGACTCCACACCTGTGTGGAGCCCCAGCTTTCTTTGTGTTGACTGCCGTGGGAGCAGTCTAGAATTTGACCACGGCAGGGACCAAGGTCTTTATGTTTGATAACACGAGACTGTGGTCTGTCTACTGCATTTCTACTCATTTCTGCTGGTAGTGTTGTTAGCGAAGTACAGAGTAGATGGAATCTATCCCCTCCCTTTCTCCTGCTTTGTGTCCGCCTTTTAGACTGTAGAAACCGCTGATGTGAAAGCCGAGCTGCTTGGGACCCTTCAGGGAGCTGTGATAACTTGCCACCGGCTCTGCAGGAAGAAGTGCCTGGCCAGATTCATGGAGTCTGTTTGTTACCAGCTTGACTTTGACGGCTGTGGCATGCTTGTCTCTCAGTTTTGTGATGCAGCTGGAGACAAAGCAGGATGGTGTAATACGTACAAGCAGAAAAGGGACTGGTGTGAGGTTAAATTAACTTATAAGACAGATGCTGTTGGACCCCAAGATCAGCAGCAGTTTCACAAATGGGCCAACTGGACTCCATGCCAGAGTCTGTGTAACCTGTACTGCCCCTTATTTGTGATGAATGAAGTCTCTCTGTTTGGGTGGTGGGTTGCAAAGATCTGTAAGATACGAGTACTCACAAATGGTGGAAAAGTTTTGTATCATCGTTTCCTGCACCCCCATACCTTTAAGGCATATGTGCTGCATATGTATTTTCACCTACTAGTATTCTGCACTGTTTCTCTTTTCTTGTTTTCTGCATTGTTTGGATTTTCTAGCCATGCCTCCCTGCCTCCCTGCCTCCCTCCCTCCTCCCCTTCTTCCTTCTCATTAAGTTTGTTATAAAAATCCTTAGTATTTAAAACATTGAGATGTTTTCCCCTAGTGCTCATTTTCAGTCTTTCTTCTCCCTAAGTTTGGAGAAGTAGGTAATTTTTGTGTGTGAAGAGGGGCAAAGTATGTGTTAAGTCAGTATCAGTAAACATTGCCTTGAATGCTTGTTAGGCAGAACATTGAGGACTAGGGATGGAGCTGGAGGAGAATGCTTACATGCACATCCTCCCAGTGCCCGATGAGGTCTGGGCTTGATTCTTAGCCCCAAGCCCAGCACCCACCCACCCACTTCCCCTCTAGAGTGAGAAACATGAAGGCAAAGGTATTTAGTTAATATGACTAAAGGACAGAGAGGCCCTGGTGCTGAAGTGTGCAGAAGGGTCCATTCTGCTCTCTGCCTCCTGTAAGAATAGCTTCGGCTTGACTCCCTTTGCTCTCCTGGCTGCAAGGCTGGGCCGACCCTGGGAGGGCAGTCTGATTGCAAAGCAGCAGAGCTGATTGTTGAGAAAGGCCTGCCTGTTGGGAATCCAAGTATTGACTGATGCCCAGATAAAGCCCCTTTGATTTTAAATGACTCCTGCATCCAGATTTTGCATTTTTAAACTTAAAATCCCTAGACAAAGATCACAGGTCGAAGGAGGTAATTCGCTTAAACTCTTGGAGCAGCAATTACCTAACTAATTCAGTGGGCTTCTCTGGAATGATATATCTGTTTTGCTTTGGTATAATTTTGATCCTGATTTGAACATTGAAATTTAATAAGATGTGGAGATGATGTTTTGGGACTGTGGCAGTGGTTGTGTAGAGAACAAACCGTCATTTCAGTAAATAATACTTGATATATCTTTTAGAAACTGGATATCTGAGTTTTCTAACGTCAAAAGAATTTTAAAATCCTAAGATGAATGGTTTCATAAATACCTCATGTGGCTATCCAATATTTTTGTTCATTTTTCTTCAGACTTTTGTATTACTACCTGATTTTTTTTCCTACCTTAGTTATGTTGGGAGTTTTGATTCCTGGGTTCTAACCGTTTGAACCACAGTGCAGGAATTGTAATGCATTAGGGAGATTAAGGAGCTAGTTCACCAAACTCACATACATGTGTGAGCGTGTATATGTATGTGATGTGCATGTAGATTTCTTTATGTGTATATGATTATTTGTGGTTATAATATAGAAGATTACAAATGACACCACTGCCGCTTGAGGACCTGAAGGAGAAAAGCTGGTGGTGGCTTCAGTAAACTCTCTGTTCTGTCTCATATCTGGTAATTAAGAAGTTGAAAGCAGCTAGTATCTCAATGGAAAGTTGAGCCTGTGAGCGTCAGTGTATAGGAGAAGAAAGGGCACAGCTTCCTGCCTCTGCTAACGAGGCGTGAAGCTCTATGGTGGCACCGTCTTCTGAGATCGCAAGAAGACAGGGGTGTAGACAAGTTAGAACAGCATACTCATGTCAAGTCCTGTGCTTCCTCGTTCTTTAGTCACTTCTTGCGCTGCAGGAGTCACAGGGCCTCAGTACCAGGCTGGTACACAGTGGGGCTGTTAAAGGGGTGACGTTAATGTTGTGGGTGTAACCTTGGTGCTAAGGCTATGAGATCTGGACAAGGAGGACGTTAGCAAGAGCAGAGCATGCTGGGAAGACTCCACAGTGGACCATATCTGCAGTGAGCTTTGAAGGACCTGGAGGATCTCAAGGAAGAGGGTCATTGATAGAGGGGAGAACAAATAGAGGGCAGAGACAGGGCGACGGGAGTCTGAGGCGCTAGGGCAGGGTTCCTGAGCAGTTGGTGCTTCGCGGGAGCAGACTGCCCTCGGTACTGACGTTGCGTTTTGCACTGTGAAGGCAGAGGAGAGAACTGAGAACGCGGAGAGCTAAGCATGGGCTCCAGCAGCCGTTCTGCATGGGAAGAGTCCTGGGCTCCAGCAGCCGTTCTGCATGGGAAGAGTCCTGGGCTCCAGCGGCCGTTCTGCATGGGAAGAGTCCTGGGCTCCAGCGGCCGTTCTGCATGGGAAGAGTCCTGGGCTCCAGCGGCCGTTCTGCATGGGAAGAGTCTGGGCTCCAGCGCCGTTCTGCATGGGAAGAGTCCAAGCTGCGGCTTAGAGAAGAAAGCGCGATATGCTTCCAGGCTCTAGTCTGGCAGGAAACCTAAGAGACTTGACTTTCGTAGTATCTCCACGCTGCCACCGTGGCCTAACCAATCATTCTGCCCGACCTTCTAGTTGACAGCCCTGATTCGATCCCTTTCTCTCTCTGTTCTCAGGAGAACGACCCTGCCAACACTCAGGGCACACATGACATTTCTTTTAAAACTTAGGGTAACTCCTCTCCATTCTCACAGTAGAGGACGCAGTTCTTCACGATTGCCTGGAAGGCCCCAGATGCCTGTGGCTCTTGACCTCTGACCTGGTCTGTTATGCTCTTCCTCTTTGCCTAACTACTCCAAGCATAGTGGCCTTTGGGCTCACCGGTCATATTTCTCCTCAGGGCCTTTGTACTGGCTGTTTCTTCTGCCTGTATTCTCTTCTCTAGATACCTACACGGTCACTTCCTCCCTAACTTACACCCTGCTTTGACTGACATATTGAAAACTGCAAACTTTCCTGACACTCAGCTCCAATTCCTCTTATCATTTTTCCCCCCTGTGGAATTTACCACTTTCTAACACACTACATTCAATAGTTGCATCTTAGATTAGTCTTCTACCCCCCTTAAAAATATAAATATAACACATTATATAATATAGTATATTTATATTATATACATTTATATATTCCCCTGGAATGTATGCAAATAAAAATTTATAAGTATTCTAAAAGGTAGGAATTTTTTTCTTTGTTTTTGCTTTCTGATATATCCCCGCCACCTAGAATACTGCTTGTTGGGGTGCTCAACAGATATTTATGGAAGGGCTGAATAAGGAGTTTCAAGAGGCACTTGAGATCTACTGAGTGTTAGGCACTGAAAAATTTGAAGGGGGCAGGGAAGCCCTCCCTTCTGCCAGGGAAGCCAAGTAGATTGACCTCATACAGTGCTTCCAAAGTCTACAAAGACAGCAAAAGAGTAAGAGGCTTTCCTTCCCAAGCCATGTCTAGACAGCTGATTTGAACCTTGTGATTCACCTTGTGACGATGTACGCAGAGCGGAGCCATGTGAAAGGTAGTTTAGAGGCAGGAGTGTGGCTCAAGGTAAGTATAGGAGAGCCGTCAGTGCAGTCAGAGGGTCTGGTCATAGGGGTGACTAAAGTAAGGCTGGGATGGAAAGTGGGAGGGATTGAGGGGCCTTGGATGCAGTGCAGTGGGGTTGGGGTTCTTGTATTACTGTAAAGGTGAGTTGGCCGTTCTTCAGTCTGTGTTCATTCTTCACGGAGGAAATGGAGTTAATGGAGGAGAAAGGAGTTTAGAAGGATTTGGTGAATGAAAAGTAGGTGAATGTAGGTGGTAGGTACAGTTCTCTGGTTCACTGTGGAGGCTCCTAAGTAGGTGTGTGGTGATTTTGTTGTCTGTATCAGGAAAGACGTGGGAGGAGTCTGGGAATGCCCAACTGAGGTCTCCGGAGGGATGTAAAGGAGAGTAAAAAGTCTGAAGTACTAGCTCATAGGTTTTGTCTTCAAGCTGTAACCTGAAGGTACAAGCCTACCAACCAGAGGGACGGGTGTGCATTTATAGTCTGGCAGGGGAAATGATCTGCAATTCTATGGATGTGGGTGAATATTGTGTGTGTGAGCATGTGCGAGCCTGTGTACATGTGCATTCGATCTCTGGCTTCCTGTCTTCTTGAACGAATGCATTCCATCAAGAGGTGGATACTCAAGTAGAAAAGTATTTAGCAAAGTTGCAGTTGAGTTAGTAAAGCTAAGCAAGACCCCCCCCCCAAAGAAGGAGTGGCTTAGTGTTTTTGCCTTGTAGATTTTAAAGCAGTTTTATAAATATTTATGAGATGGGTGTTGCAGCCTCCAGGCCCTTCTGGCCCTAAGCAGAGAATGCAGTCAGGAACCCTTCCCCCATCTCTGGCCTCCTGTAGGAGCCAGTCTCGCCCTTTAGCATCTGGGGTCTGAGCAGCTTGAATTACAGTCGCACATTCATCGGCTTCATTCTTACTCTTATCTGGTCAGCCTGGCTGTTCATACCCCGTACACGCCCTTTTGTGTGCCTTCCGCGGTGTTCTAAACCTCTGTTTTAACCCTAGCATTCTGACGTGTATTTTAATGTGTGTGGTTGTTTTTACTATAAGGCTGGGGCGAGGGCTGGAGGAAGGCAGCCGTTTCATCTCTTCAGCGCTGCATTTCTAGAGTTTACCGCGCTGCCTGGAACCCGCCACGTTCTCAACAGATATTTATGGAAATTCCTAAGAAGCACAGGCTGGAGGACTGAACTGAAGTTATAAGTTTTTAGAAGTCTTACATGGAAATTAAAGACTTTCTGAAAATGAATCTGGTGAATAGTTTGATCATTTAGTTGTTCAAACTTGAGAGTAATCCATCGTCCGGACAATACTGGTTTCTTCTCTGCTGTGTGATACAATGACAAGAGCAACTTAAGGAAGAAAGGCTTTATTTCGTCCCATCATTCCAGAGTGGATACAGCCCATCACGGTGGGCACAGTATTTCCTGTTCTGTTGCTGTGATGAAATACCATGGTCAAGGCAGCTTATGAAAAAGAAAATGTTCAATTGAGCTTTACGGTTCTAGAGGTGAAAGGCAAGGCAGCAGGAGCAGCTGGAGCAGCTGAGAGCTCACCTCTCGAACCACAAGTGGGAGGCAGAGAGCACAACAGGAACAGCACAAGTCTTCAAACCTCAAAGCCGCCTCCCCCTCCCCCAGGCGACACGCCTTCTCCAACAAGACCACACCTCCCAATCCTTCCTGGTTTCACGAATTGGGAACCAGGTATTAAAACATAAGGCCTATGGGGCCACACTCATTCAATCCATAACAGTGGGAAAGGTGTTCAGCAGATGTGCTAGGCTGTCCTATCACATTGTATCAGCCATCAGGAAGCAGAGAGAACAGAAGGGCCTGTCCCCGTGATGTACTTCCTTCAGCAAGGCTCTATCCTCTAAAGGTTCCATAACTCCCTATACAGTACCAAACAGCTGGGGGCCAGGTGTTCAAACATACGAGCCTTTGGTGCACATTTCTTATTCAGACTATAACACAGACCATTCTCTTGGTTCTGCCACCACTTTGGACAGAATTCTTTATTTCTGATAATGTCATTTGTTGAACCTTGTGTTACACTGGGAACATGCAATCCAGAATAACATAATAAAAGAAGAAAACTCTGCGTAAAGAAGGATGTGGGTACGTGCAAAGGCTCACACCCATTAACCTCGCGATAATTCCCCGGTGGTCCCTTGTGCGGGATTGTCTGAGGCTGTGAACTAGTGCTCAGAATCCTTCTGGTCGTTGTTCCTTTTCCCCCAGAGACATGGCGATGGATGGAGTAGATAGGAAATGAAGTGTTTCACGGGGTCACTGGAAGCCACGTTCGCTTTTGTTAGTCACAGTCAGAGCCACGGTGGGACATTGTAGTGCGTCGGATCCTTCTGTTAAAAAAGGGAGGTGGTGCATTTTCAAAGAAGTGATAGTTGCGATAGGTACGTTGCGTCTGCGTAGCCCTTGTGACTCCGATAAGTACAGAGGGAAGCACAGCCTTACCGTGGAGTGCCTCTCACAATGCCATAGGCTGTGTTGTGTCCCTCAGAATTCATATGCTGAGGTCCTACCGTCAGTGTCTCACAGTGGAAGTCTGTTTGGAGACAGGCTCTTTGAAGAGGCAGTTAGACGCAAGTGAAGTTAAGGGCCGTTGAGGTGGACTTTGTTCTGGCATGGAGGTGTCTGACACGAAGAGGAGATTGGGTGCAGGCGAGACATTGGGAAGATGAGCGGGAACACAGGGGAAAACAGCACTGTAGAAGGAAGCCTTAGGAGAGGAGAAGCCAGCTCTACAGACCCTTGACCTCAGACCTCCCGCTCTGTCCCCATCATAGGCGCCCGAAGCTACAGCTCTTCCAGCCCTCGGGAGCCGTGCGGCGGTTCTCCCCCGGGGCTCCCGGCTCCCGAGAAGGCCAAGCGCGTGCGAGTCCGGGCAGGGCTGACAGGTCGCTCTAGTTTTCACGCTCTGTTCTCCGTTTCTCATCGTTTAATTTATTTTTTTCCTTGGAGCTGTATGCTGGCGTTTCCATTTTCTCCCGAAACCCCATTAGGGAGTGAGAGGAAGCCGCGGTGCTTGCCCCCAGCTTTCTGTGATGGGAAGTCTCAATTTTCATTTACTCCCATAGTCTTTAGCTCAGCAGAATGGGTGAGCATCCTGCTAAGGTGGGCAGCTTTGTTGATGGCTGACTTTGGCATAGATTGGACTGTGCGCAGGAGAAGCCAGGGTTTAAGTCCCAGTCTGCTCTCTCAGGAGCCGGTCCCTGGCAGCCTGGCATTTGAGCAAGGCTTAATGGAACCCTTGGTTTTCACAATGAATCTGTGGGGGTGTTACTTATAGTAGCGATTGGAAGTCCATTGGCTTCCTCTGTCCTGTTGAGTTGAATTTGATTTACATGGAGATTCTTCAAGAAGCAGAACACTTGAGAGGTCTTTCAAGGAACGTAGAAAAAGCGTCATTTCACATTTCAGTAGATCGGTTTTCAACCTGGGTAGGGTAAGTAAAGTCTGCAAGACAAGGAGAGGCAGTAGTGTTTAATTCTTTCTTGTTCTGGTTGCTGGGACACCCAATATCTGCATATTTAAAGCCCAGGATGAGGTATTCTTTTTCTCTACTTGTGTAACCAGGGTTAAGTACTTAAAATATTTGATGTCAGTGCCCCTCTGTTGCACGTGTGATTATTACCACAAGGAGTGTGGCTTCCAATTCTGTATTTTCACACATTGCTGTTATGTAACAGGAACGAGCCAGTCATGATTTCAGAGTGAAATTTATAATCATCTGTTTCAAGTTATGAAAGATCATATTTTGGCTGTGCCTGTGCCCAGTCTGGTCAGCTGATTTTATGGCTCCTGAGGATGGATGACCTTGAATTCCTGTAGCACCTGTAGTCAAAATAGTTCTTACTCTGAGGCCCACAGAAGAATTCTGTGCTTGTTGGAAAGGTAACGAAAGCAGCACATTGCAGTCTTCGCTGCAGTCTCCCTTGGTATAAAACTGTCTCTCCTCCCCCCACCCCCGCACCCCAATCTCCTTTCTTCTTTCCTTTCTCTCTAGTCTGTCTCCCAAATTTATTATAGTTCTTATTTCTTTTTTAAAGGTTTTATTATCACTATATTATTCATGTGTTCATGTGTGTGCATGTACATGTGTGCGAGTGTGTGCGAGTGTGTGTGTGGGGGGGGGGAGGGAAAGGCACACGCCGGTTGTGGAGGTGCAGGTGCTTTCTCCTCTGTCTTTATGTGGGTTACAGCCATCAGACATAGCTCCTCAGGCTTGTACAGTCAGGGTCTTAGCTGCTGAACCATCTTGCCCTCACATCCTCTCATCTGACAGAGGAAGGCGGGCTAGAGTTGGGTTTCTTCACGCGGCTAGAAGATAAAGATACTTGACCGAGGACAAAATAGTTAAGAAAACTTGTGAGAGAAGATAAATATCCGAGTGGAAAGACAGTGCCAGCCAAATGAGCTGCAGACGCTCGAGTTCACAGATAAACAGGTTTTGGCCTATTGTTCCTAACACGCACTGTGCTTCCATGTGTAGTTGGTTGTAGGATAGCTAGCAGACTCAAGGACCAGATGTGTTTTACTTGAAGAGCGGGGGGAACTGTTTTTCCTCAGTGTGGAGGCCCAAACCCAGAGCCTTGCACATGTTGGACGAGCACTGTGCCTCCCGCAAAGCCATCTTTAGAATGGTGTGAACCAGAGTTCAGCAAACGAGCTTGCACACCAGATCTGCCTTGTCTTGGATGCAGAGATGATGCCACAAAAGGGAAATGGGTTTCCCACATTGAGTGGGTAGTTTCCTGGATCAGAATTGACCAGGAATGCACATTACAGTGGCTGTGTGTGTCTAGTTTTCTAGAACCTAGCTGTGCTAATGCACTTTGTTGTGTATGGTGCATTCTGGGTGTAGCTGCAGACAGTAGTTATGACAGATACTTGTATAGCCCTCAAAATTGAAGTTGTTTACTGTTTATCAGGTTATAGAATATCTTCGCTATCTTGGTGTAGACAGTTGTTTCTATTTAATGTGACTTTTTACTGTATCGTATCCGGTTCTGGTCCTGATGTGCAGTGTGAAGAATCTCTGTGTAGAATGGTGGATTGATCCATCCATAAACTGGTTTTTCAATTTAAACAATCCCTTCTATAGCATCTCTGAAAAAGATGCCTACCGAGTGTTTTGACCACAGGAAACACAGATTTGCAGCGGTCAAGAAAACAGACCAGCAGTTGTTTTATTTTTTTCCTAGACAAAGCATTCATTTCTTCGACACAGAGCAAATGAGTGCTGCCCGCCTGTCATTCGCTGTGCTGAGCAGTGGGAATGGATCCTAACAGACTCGGCCCCTATGTCTTGGACCACATTTTCATGAAGGGAGACAGATCATAAACAAACATATAATGGAGTAGGGTCAGAAGCACAGAGAAGAAAAACAAGGAGTTCAAGCTGGGGCCGCAGGGAGTTTTCCCGGAGTCACTGGAGGGGAGCAGGAATCCATGTTGGAAGACCTGGGAAGTAGGTTTCATAGGCAGAGGGAACTTCTGGGGCCAAGGCTTTCTGGTGGAGCCAGTGTGGCTTGTTGTGAGAAGCCAGGGACACCAACAAAAGTGAACTACAGGCACAAGTGCAAGGTGGGTTGGAGAGGAGCCATAGCTAAGCTGCAACCCCTTTATGTGATGACCCCCAACCATAGGGCTATTTTCATTGCTACTTCATGACTGTAATTTTGCTGCTGTTATGAATCGTAATGTCAATGTCTGCTGTACAGATGGTCTTAGGCCACTCCTGTGAAAGGATCCACTGAAGGGATTGTGATCCACAGGTTGAGAACCACTGGGCTGCATGGTAGCAAAAGGTATATGTTTTGCTTTGAGACAGAGCCTTTCTATGTAGCCCTGGTTGCCCAGTACTTTTGATATTCCTGCATCAGTGGTGTGTGTGTGTGTGTGTGTGTGTGTGTGTGTGTGTGTGTGAGAGAGAGAGAGAGAGAGAGAGAGACAGAGACAGAGGACAGAGAAGAGAGAGAGAGACAGAGAGACAGAGAGAGAGAGAGAGAAAGAAGAGAGCTTTGAACAGAGAGTTGACTTGATATGACTTAAGGATCAGGTAAGAAATATTTTCTTAGTGTGTGTTTTTTCACAGATGACATTTTGTGGATTAACCTGCCCCTCCCATGTCAGTGCTCCAGATCCAAGAGTTAGCTTTAAAATGTTCTGAAATAGTTTTGGGTTATTCTTTGACACAGTGATATAAAGCTATCATAAAAGTGGGACCAAAACAATAGTAATGACAGGGTAGTACTTGTCAGGTGAGTATTCAAGGGTCTTAGTTCTCCCTGTCCATTCCAGTATCCTCAGGAAACATGTCACATCCATACTGGGGACATGACAGGGGGACTCCGAGGGATAATGCCTGTTCTGGGACTGGTAGAGCCAAATTCTTTCTATTCCTGGGCCTAAAGAAGGAGACAGGGACATTACTGGGAGACAGAACTCTTGTGCAGAGAGAGACCACTGACAGGACCTAGGGAACCTACAGGGAAGGATCCATTCTTCTTCCTTTGGGTTGACCCAGGGAGCCAACCACAACTAGGAGCCAATAGGTAAGAGAACCTCCTGTTAGATGGCTCAGCTTCTTAGAACGCAGAACAGTGTGGAAGAACACAGGGGCAAATGGAACATTCCTTCTCTATAGTTATCATTCGGGTTCCTTCTCTGTTGCCTGCTCCTCTCTCACTGTGATAGTTAGTGTGGTCCACTGGACAGTATCTGGAATTACCTAGGGGACAAGTCTTCAATCACGCTTGTGAGGAATAGTTTAGATTAGATTAGTTTCTTGACATACCATGAAGGGTTTTCTAGACTAGATGAATTGAGATGGGAAGACCTACTTAAAATAGTGGGTGGCACCATTCCCTAGGCTAGGCCCTGGACTGCATAAGAAGAAAGAAAGAAGGAAAGAAAAAAAAGAGAAAGAAAGAAAGAAAGAGAAAGAGAAAAGAAGGAAAGAAAGAATTGGTAGTTGATGAGTGTTGGGGAAAGGGAGTGTCAGTGGTTTTTTTTTTTGTTTGTTTGCTTTTGGAGTGTGTCCCCTGGTAGACTGCCCATACTGCAATAGTTAAAACTATACCCATGTATCTATTTGCATCTCCAATTGAACCCAGTGCATTATTAAAAAAAGAAAAAGTCATGAAATTGGGAAGAGGATTGAAGGGTTTAGGAGGCAGGGAATGAGGTGAATATGATGTAAATAAATTGTGTATGTGTATGAAATTACCAAAGGTGCTGGAGAGATGGCTCAGCAGTTAAGAGCACTGACTACTCTTCCAGAGGAGCTGGGTTTCATTCCCAGCACTCATATGGCAGCTTACATCCATCTGTAACTCCAGTTTCAAGTGATCTGATGCCCTCTTCTGGCCTCTTCAAGCACCAGGCACACATATGATGTATAGACATACATGAATGAGAGACATCATATACATTAAAAGAAGAAGAAGAGAAAGAAGAATAAGAGGAGGAGGAGGAGGAGGAGGAGGAGGAGCTGAAATTACCAAAGAATAAAAACAAAAAGATTAAAAAAATGCTAGTTGAGCATAAACAGTCTTCATTTTCTGCTTCTTCACTGTCAACACAATGTGATCAGCCACCCCAAGCACCAACTATTATAACTTCCCTGTCAGGGTAGCCTGTACAAAATAAATCCCCTTTCTCTTAAGTTGTCTATGTCAGGAATTTTAATCATAGAAACTGGAAAATTCATCAACACACCCTTCTTCCTCTATACCTTAGACACACACCACTGTACACTGTGATGGAATGATATTGTGGAAGTTTATTTTTAGTTATATATAAAATAAATGTTTTGTGCACTGTTAGGTGAGGGGCTACTTAGGTCTTGGCATTTTATATTGTCTACAGTTATTGGATTTATGTGGAGGATGTTTGATTGCTCGTGATCTGCACGTGCTATCAGTGGAACACCCGAGGAGTTCTGTATCAATAAAAACATCTGAGCTGGGATGCTTAGGGTTCCACTGTGGAGTCTGGTGCTGGCCAGGATGGTGGTTCCCTCTGCTAAAGTCTGGCAGGGTTTGTACCAATGAATATGCCTCCTTGTCTTTGGTGAGCCACCACAGCAGCCTAACAACTACAGAATGAACATTTGATCTTTTGATATTTCAATCTGGCAGCATGGCTGCTGTAGTAAGGATCACCTTCACCGTCGTATGTGATCCAGCTTTTTAGGTGTAGCTTTTTGGAATGAAGAAAGAATGTTAGTCTGAGGAACCAGTTATTGTGTGAGCATTTGATGCTTGGATTAACTTGTCCTCTTATATCTTCATCTGTTTGTGTTAATACTTATGGAAGGGATTTCTGTAATTCCTCCTCAGTGACTAATAAGGAGGCTTGAAGCACCCATGTCTCTTGGTCTTGACCTCACCTAATGGCAACAGGTCAGCTGGACTGGTGTTTGGGGAAATGGATTGTAGGATTCTGTTCACTAATGCAAAAGAAGACTTTGAATGCGGGGGCAGAGCTTTCAATCAATAAATCGCCCGGGCAATCAGGCTAGGGGACTTGGTCCGAAGTTCAGTTGAGTCCAGATGTTCAGACCAGGGCACTGGAGCCCTCTGTGTAGGTCATTGCACTGGCATCTCCCAGAGTTGTCTCTTGTTATTTACCAACCCACTCAAGGCAGACTAACAACTATAATTGGCACCTGAGGTTCTGTCCAGAGGTTCAGCCCAGAGGCTTCAGAGGCTGTTCCTTCTGCCATGGAGAAATCAGGCTTTCATAATGGAGAGTGTCTTCCTTGTCGTTATTGAGCCCGAATATCATCTGTCTACCCCCTGGGCTAACTGCATTTTCACCCCTTTAAACCACAGTGCACACATGAAGGGGTACATACAAACAAACCTGACTTTTCTGACTGTGGTAGAGGACCCATTCAGTCACTAAAATTGAAGGATTTTTTTTTCATCATTTCTGTTGGACTCTAGAATATGCTGTTTATCGCATATACAGGGAGGGTTTTGGTCAGGCTACATAGCCCATTTTTCATTTCCAATAAATTCAGAGCACATGTGCTACTGACAGCAGAGTTACACTTTTCTCTTTTAAACACAGTGCTTTTATGGTGGGCACAGACGGAAAAACACTGCCTGTGAGGGAGAAATCCTAAACCTTGCTGAGCTGTGTTGGGTTTGGCTTTTCTGGTTACAAACCAACAGAGCAAGCATTGACTTTTAACTACTTCAATCCAAATGGCTTTGGTGTGCTTTGCCACCAGACATATTAAAACAGCGAAGACACAGAGATCCCATTCATGAAACTGCTTCCTTCAACAGTGGTGTCCTGTGGTGTCCAGTCAGTCAGCACCCCAAGTTAGCCACTTCTGAAAATAGACAGTGTACACACACATACACACACACACACACACACACACACACACATACACACAGGGGAGAGACAGAGCTAAGTTAAAAAAATCATTAGACCTTTTGAACATACTCAGCTTTTCATTAGATTCTGAGATTGGAAGATCTGAGTTACAAAATAATCAACTCAGCCAGTAAGTCAACAGGAAGGACCATGCCAGAGCCAACTTCAGTCCTCGTTCTGTGGATTAGGGTGCCACTGAAAGGTGCCCAATTAGATAGACAGTAAAATTCAGTTCCTGCCTTTTCTGGAACTTCAAAAATGATGAACTGTGGCACTTGTCAGAATGGTTTGAGCCCCAATTTGGATGTCTGGTTGAGTAACCCTGATCTAAAAACCTTGGTTTTTCTTTTTTGTTTGTTTGTTTTTTTGTTTTTTTTTTGTGATTACCAAGTCACAGTGTGAAATTAAACATGATCCATGCTCCTTTAGAGCCAAAGAAAAGAAAAATCCCCCATTGAATTTCCTATAAGCCTTGTAGAGGTAGAGTGGTGTAAGTTTCTGTTGCACTTGCCTGTGTGTCGGCCTCATAGGGCGGGTATCCATGTGATGGTGGACTGCAGGGACTGGGGCGCCCTCTCCCACCATATGGGTGGCACTAGGTTAGTGTAGAGAGGTGGCTTTACACAGTTCTACTCTAGAGAGTTGCACGAACACACAGAGTCTCCAACTACAGTGATTCAACTTAGCAGGTTTTTGTTGTTTTTGCATTACCATAGTACAAAAAAGCAATATGTATCCAGTGAAAAGTACTTTGAATTTTGAATTAGCATCTTTGCCTGGGTAGTGCTGTATAGTAGGATACTCGCACATGATGCTAGTTAGCACCACTGAGTTGCAGCTCCAAGCCACCCACAAGGTCATGAGGGGACATACCCCATATCCTGTGGCGCGCTGTGTTGGTAAGCTCTGACACCCGCTACAGTAGGGGAATTAAATATATCTTCAGTTTACGATACTTAACAAGATGCAACCCCGTCAGAATGCAAAGAATATGTAGACTGCAGACATTACACAGAGAGATCCTGTATCTATGGTTGGAGAGAGCAAAACCACAGCTGACGTGGAGCCAGGCCTGAAAGGATCCGAGAGGAGGAAAGGACAGCGGCGGAGGACTTGCGTGGGTTCTGCGTCTGACTTCAGCTCACATGGATCAGTTTTCTTTAGTTGGAAATGACCCTTTTTTTCTCCACTCATATCACAGTGTTTTTACGAGGCCCCTGAGCAGGAATGCTCTAATGCTACTTCTTCTTGTCATTTGAATTTTCAAATGGCATCTATTAAGCATGTCTGTGTTTCTGTGGCTCAGATCTCAATTCCCAGGAGTTTGATCTGAGGAAGAATAGCTGTCAATTACAGTGATTTTATTAGGCGAGCCTCATCTAGGAAGGTTGTTATATGCAGAAGCCTAGAGGATCTCACTGAGACCTACCTGTTGGAGAGTATTTCCTGCAGAGAGAGGACAAAGGATGTTGGACAGGGTTCCTGAAGGACTGAATTGCCTTCCTTTTAAAAAAAGTGTTTTCCAATAACTAAATCAATTATGTGTAACAATGAGTTTTATGACAGCATTTCACACATGGCTGTAATGTATTTTGGTTGTACTTACTCCCCATTACCCTCTCTTTGCCCCCTGTCACTCTTGTTGATCTCCTCTCTCCTCCCAGCTCACCCCTTCTGTTTTCCTCTTCCTCCTCTTCCTTCTTCTTCCTCCCCTTCCTCACTCCTCTTCCTTTTTCTTCTTCCTCTTCCCCCTCGTTCTCCTCCCCCTCTTCGTCCTCCTTCTATGCCATAATGAGTTCATATAGTGTAATGGAACAGTGGCTACACTGAAGAAATGTTTCTCTCTCCTTCATCCACTATTAATTGCCTGTAAATCTTTTTGGCTAGATGGGGCCTCATGAGCTCTCTCTCCTCCCCGACAGGATGTTGTTGGGTTCCATCTAATGTAGGTAACCACAGCTGTTGTGAGTTCAAGAGTGCAACAGCCAGATCAGTGTTCTGTATCAGTCTACTTCTTCCCCTGGGCTCTGTATTTTCTTTTCTTTAATGTCTTCTACAGTGTTCCCTGATTCCTGGCAGGGGTGATGTAGATATCCTATTTATGGCCAGGAACTTAGTAGTCATTGGTTCTCAGTTTTGACCTCTACAGTCCCCACTTGACAACTGCAAAGGAAGCATCTCTGACCAGAGCTGACAGCAGAACTTCTATGGGCACAAACACTTACTTAGAAGATCATGTGATCAGTACATCTTGTCCATCTAGCCAAATCACAGCAGTAACTCCCCCCACTAGGGCCTGTGACCTCCACAGCCTTGGGATTTTGACTGGGCTTATAGTACCACACATGTGTCAGCTCTTGTGGAGCAGGCCTCAAGTCCAACTAGAAAGCGGCTGGATACTCCCGTATCAGCTGTGCCACTAATGGGCCAGTGAGCACATCTTGCCTGGTGAGTTGGTGGTGTTGCATGCATAGCCCACAGCTGAGTTGGTGACAATCCTCCCTAAGCAGCCTGCACTTTGAGAAACAGCTGAACTGCCTCCCTTTTAAAGGAAGATTTTATGTGTGTGGGTGTGTGTATGTGTGTGTGCATGCACACACTCCCATGCACATGTGTGAGAGAGAGAATGTGTATCCAATGTGTGTGCCTAGGGATACCAGGAGAGGGTGTCAGATATTCTGGAGCTGGAGTTACAGGCAAGTATGAGCCTCTGAACTGCCAGAAACCAAACTTGAGTCCTTTGGAAGAATAAGGAACACTATTAATGGTCAAGCCATCTTTCAGCCCCAGTGAGTTGTTGTCTTTAAGGAAGAATCACATAGTTACTAGGGTATGTTAACATCTAGGTTCTTGAAGCTCTAGGCTTGAGCTTGTAGACCTGGGGACCTGGGATCGTCTCTCTGGATTTGTTGTTGATTTTCTACAGCCTTTCTGGCACTAGATGTACAGGAAGAGACTAGGAGCATAGTGAAGTGAGTTTGGAGAGCTCGAAGTCTGAAACTGCTTCAGGTTTAATAATGGGAGGGTTATAAACATAGGGGAGAATAAGTTTGAAAACTACATGTCACACGTTCCATTGTAGATCCTAGGTTAAATGTGTTCCCCAGATATACCCTATTCCTGTCTTCTTGTACCAACCATTTGCTAAAGATGATTGGCCATTATGTAATTAGTTCTAAGAAGTAATTTACGACAATATCAAGGATATTGACCTCACTGGATATGGTGGTATCATGTCTCTAACCCTAGCACTTGAGAGTTCAAGACAGCTTCAACTACATTTGGAGTTCAAGCTAGCCTGAGCTTTCTCCCATCACACAGAACAACTGTGGCTTGACACACAGGACATAGAAAAAGGAAGGATGTTACCCTGGCAACCCTATCTCATTTCCATCATTAGTACCATTCTCCTCTATTTGTTGTTAGCTACCTCAGACCCGATTTCTATGTATCTGAACAGATCGATACCTGTGCGTTTTCTAATCGACAGATTTTATTCTTTTAGCAATGGAGTTTTAGGTTTACAGGAAGGTGGGGAGACCATGCAGAGAGTTCGTGTGTTCTACTCTGCCCCGCTTCCTCTGTTATTAACATCTTTCTGCACTGTGGCACATGTGTTGTGAATGGCTGACCAACAGCGGCGCCCTGTTAACCGTTCCTGGTTTGTTCAGATGTCTCTACAAGTCAAAACTGCCCTGTTTCGCTTCCTGCTTTCTCTCACCGCATGGAACAACAGTTGCTTGAGACACAGTGACATAGAAAAGGGGAGGATATTACCCAAGCAACCCCATCTCATCCCCATAATTATTACCATCCTTCCCCATTCACTTCATCTGTAAAAGTGTACATGCATTATTATGGTTTTGTTGGACTGCTTTAGAGGAAATTGTAGATCCACAACATTACCATGTGTCCAAAGTAAGGAATCAGCATTCCTTAGACACTGTACCATTATCATCCCCAACAAAATTAATGCTGGTCTCTACATGTTATTTAATATTTGTTCATAGTGAGGCAGGCCTCCTTTAATATCTTGAAATAATGTTGAATTAGAATCCAGACTGCATGAGTCATCTTGCTTGTCAGCTCTCTTGAGTCTCTTGCAACTGAGATAGTAAGACCTCAGACTCTGGAGCATGGGAAGGTTGTGGTGGTTCCCCCTGCACAGCCCATATCTGTTGCCAATGCTATTTAAAGTAAAAACTTAGATAGGGGTTCAATAAAGGATGAAACCCCAATGAGTCCTGACTTTGCCTCTGTCAGGGTGAGGACTGAAGCTGGTTTTGAACTCTCCAGTAATCACATTTTTCCCAAGTCAGCAAACGCTTCCCTATTTCAGATAACCCTAAGCTAGACAAAGAATTCAGTATCCAGTGACACATTGTTTTTCCGTTGAACCCACATCTCTTGGGTCTCAGCCTCCCAGATATGAAACCACATCCTGAGTAGCACTGAGTAGACACCACAAAAATGGTTTGTGGCTTCATTGCATTTGCAAGCCTTATGGTCTTGGTTTCAATCCTTAGATGGAATTTCACAGTGAGTTTCACAATTTTCCTTTAAGGTCAAAAAGTAAAAAGAGAACAGTGGGTGGGATCCTGGTTTGATTACACAGAGCCCCAGGTACCTGGAGGTAGTAAGAAAGTGACAACTGACTACAGGGCCTGGCCTTTAACGGGCAGAGTCCTGGGTATACCACGGCTGCTTGGGCATCCCTCCCCCCACGTTAGCTCTTCTTGGACCACAGACACCTGAAGTCAAGCAAGCATCTGGAATTGCTGCAGGGGAAAGAAATACCCACCAGCTGGGGCTGCACCTTCTACAACTCAAGGAGTATAAAGTGGCATCCACTGGCACCCAAGAAGAGAAGCCACACACCTTGGGATGTTTCCCTGTGAGTGCGCACCTAGATGCTTTCCTTGCGCTTCGGAAGGAGGGCCCCTCTGAGGAGCACTTCCCTCCGACTCGCCTGTGTGCAGTGAACGCTTCCTCAGTTTACCCTCTGGAGTCTTGTTGCAGAACTCAGGTCCTTGCACCTCTGCCCTGAGAAGAGCGCGCTCTGTTTCTACTTTGTGTGGCTCCATCGACCCACTTGGAAGAGCTTCAGCATAGCACGTGCTTGCTTTCTCTTCTGTCCTTAATTGGGATCGCCTGTTGTTACTGTATTCCAACCGAGTGGACTCTCATATTCGCTCTCTCTTCCCAGGGAACCTGAGAGAAACAGTAATTGAACGTTGCAACGCTGTATGTTAAGGGTAATTGCTGTTTTCTGCTGCTTTCCATGTTTAACCGTGAAGAGAGGGAAATTGCTAAATATACCAGTGTTGTCGCTTTAGTCTAGTCTTTTTAACATCCTTAAATAAACATGTTGCTTTGCTGAATGGAAATGTCCAAACATACGACTTTTTCTGGCATGTGTATATTTAGCATTTAAATGTTTTATTTCCAGTAGCATAAGTCATCACAGAGTACTTGAAAATTCTAGAAGAGCAGGGGAAGGAACCCAGAGACAAAAACATGGACACTTTAAAAATCTGTGTGATGCCATCTTAGACTACGGGTCATGCTCGACAGCATTGGTCTCTCTTGGGGTATTAGAAATGTAGTTTTGGACTCCACTGTGGACGCGCTGAATCCTAACTTGAATGGAGTGTGCTTATGCGTGCACTATAACTCGGGGGTGCTGCTCCAGAGCACATCTAGGGGAGCAGGTGGATAGAGACACCAACAGCCAAATCCTGTGTTTGATTCTTCATGCTCTCTGTTACTTTTTTCTTTACTAATGCTCAGTATGTAATAAAGATAAAAATGGAGTCCTTACAACAAATGAGAAGTAGCAGGTTTAGAGATAACTTGGCTGCCTCACATATAGTCATTTTACCCAGTAAACGTTTTAAAGTGTCTACCGTGAACCTCGAAGCTGGGGCTGCCATTCCGCAGATTCTGCAGCAGAAGTACGTGAAGGGCACGGAGAGGACTGTTTGTGCAGGGATGGAGGACAGAAAGAAGGATGGCTTCTGGGTGGCATCTCCCAGCAGAAATCAATGGGCGTGAGTTATGAGTGCTGCTGGGCTCTGAGAGCACAAAGATGGATGAGATGCATCCCGTTTTTGAAGACCTTGTGCTGAGTTTAAGGACAGACTATAAGAAAATATAAATAGCACATCACATGTTGGTGTTAGGATATTACCTAAACAAGGGCTGAATATCAGCCCTGTAATCCTGTGATCTCAGGCACAGTTACTGACTGATCATCTCCTTCTGGAATAGGTAGAAGACGATAACAATTATTTTACAGAATTGTGGTGCTTTTCTTTTTAGAGTGAGACAGTGTAGCAAAACTTACAGGTTTTAGAGAGTATGTAGTCGCTGCTGTGTGGCAAGGCATTCCAGAAGGGCCGAAGGCAGGAAGATACTGAGGGAACGAAAAGAAATAGCTTGATGTGGGACAGTTGAGCCTGTATAGCCTCTGTGCAGAGGAGGCAGGGGCGGGGGAGGTGATGGACCACTGGGGAGAGAATGGAAGGAGGCGCTGCAGTTTTGAGATCAGATATGGTAGAGATGGAGGGAGACGGGCCATGACTGGCGGGATACACTCTGTTTCAGGTATGCCGAGTTCGAAATAACCATCTCCAGCTGTGGAACTGGGATGCACGTTTGCTTATGCGATGTGTTTCGTGAGCTCTTGAGAACCCCTATTCCATGCTCATCCAAGAGTGGGCACAGAGTGATGTTGTCTGCCTTCTGTGGCCAGGCGTCTGATCGGTGTAGGATAGGGCTCTTTGGAAGGCCCATTGGAAGTATCCATATGTGTACAGACAGGAATAGTCACCAGGAAGACAAAAGAAAGCAGGCTTTTTGAGACCTCGGTGTGCCTCCTTTTCAACACGTGCGGGGCGAGTGGAGGTCTTCTGTGGCTGATTCTCACCTGCTGTTATTTCCTTCTTTGGCTTTCTTTTCATGGAGTTCTTCAGACTACTGCTTCAGACCGAAGTTGAGATTTTTTTTAAAGGAAGAATTGCTCTAACACCGTAGAGATTACATGACCATTTGTGTCGGTTTCCTTTCCTCCCTGACCGCCATTATAATCTTACTTTATGCAGGGTGGGTATAGAGTAAAGTTACCATGGTTACCGGCATGTATAGGTTACAGCTAACATGCCACATAATACGTTAACATTTTGCCAAACTTGCTTTATCTCTCTTTCCTTCCCGTTGTTTAGTTTCTCTGTTTGTCTGCAGATGCTCTTTCCCTCCTCCTTCTCCTCGTACATATTCCAAGTGTCAGAAACAGATTCTTCAGAATCGAGTTCGTTGCAGGGGTCATGACCCCTCTAGCCTTCAAAACTTCAATATCTATCTCTCTCAAAAAGGAGGCTATTCTCCCACGTCACCCCTAATACCATCACGAGTACTAACGGGTCATATTTGAATACATATTCAAATCTAATTATCTCATTAACATTTTTAATAACTTTATCCAAATCCATGTACGGTCATGACATTCATTGCATTTTGTCTCTTTAGTTTCCTTTCATCTAGAGCAGTCACCCTAGCTTTGTTTAATTTTATTGTTCATGGCCCTGATACCTTAGAAGGGACCAGAACATTCATCTGGTCGAATGAGTCACAGTCTGACTGTATCATTGGTACATTATGATTTCAGATAGACAGACACATCTGGTACGGTGTTTATCCTCTGACTGAGTATGCCAAGCATCACTTGGATGAGGTAGTCTTCCAGAGATCTGCATTATAGGGGCACATTTCCTCTGGGAAAGCGACAGGCAGCCTGTGGGGCGATACTCTGCACTGTGTGGGCACTGTGTTCTACAGGAGTCTTTAACAGTTTTGGCACTTATTTCTGATCCTTCTCTGAATCAGTGGATGCCTTGTTTGTGGCAAGGTGGGATTTGTGTTTGTGTGTGTCGGTGTGTTATAAGTTATCAGTGTGTGTGTGTGTGTGTGTGTGTGTGTGTTATAAGTTATCAGTGTCTGTGTGTGGGACAGAGAACAGTTTTATGGAATCCTTTCTCTCCTTCCACCCTTATGTGGGTTCTGGGGAGCACACTCAGGTTGTCAAGGCCTTCACCCCTGCTAACCCATCTTCTGGTACAATATTACTCTTTTACATTGTTCAAACTGTCCCACATTTGGCCAGTGGGAGCCCCTTCCAGACGGCTGTGTCCTCCAGTCACATACGCACGCTGTCTGAGCGCCCTCTGCTTTCTCGCATAATGAGATGCTCTAGACTCACTTTGTGCTTTTCTTATCCCTGATCTGGACCCAGCTATTTTTCCCCCGTGAGCTAAAATATTTAAATAAAGATCTTGGTGGTTGGATTATAATTATTTTTTAAATAAATTCATGCAACCCAGGAGAAGGTCATTAATCATTTGTTTGAGTCCTCTCCACAGCCAATTGTGACGTTGGGATTTAGATTCTGGTAGGAAAAGATGAAGGCGAAGGGCACACAGAGCAGAGGCTTGGGACCTGGGACCAGAGGTGGGAAAGGATGCTTAAAGGAAAATGTCCTAGTGCCAAAGACCAATCGAGAGCACACTGGAATTCTGCCCAGGATGTGACTAGAGAGCTCGAGAAAGCGCTTTCTTCTTGTTTTCAGACAGACTGGAAATTGATTGCCCCTTTTATATCCAGTGGCAGCAGGAAGATGTTCTCCTGAGCTTCACACGTGCGGATTCTCAAAGCCACATGAGACATTCAGTTTCCACACTATGGCTTCTGTACGTTCAGTCAGTATCGGGTCTAAAGGGATAGATGGATGCATATTTCAGCATCTCTTCTTTAAAATAATTAAACTTTATACCTTTTATTTTGAATATTCATAATAAGATCGATTCTGTGGATTTGCTTGATGATGACAGTATTTGATATTAGTCACCAAAGGTGCATATTTGCAATATTTTAGACAGTAACCTTTTGAAATATTAAAGCCAGAAACTACAATATTTTTTACCCAAAGCAATCAACATGCATTTGTTGTGATAAAGTCTCTGAGGAAAATACTGATCTTGGACAGACTGATTTTTCTTTCTCAAAATTTCTTTTAAAAAAAGTAATAGAATAATCAAAATGTGTGCGTTACCTCTTCTGTTTTCACATAAACTAAATGTGAAGTTTTTTAATGTAAACTAAACATGAGACCAGTAATTTGACAGGGGAACTCTTGAAATACTTTAAAAAAACAAAGTAAGTCTGGAATATGAGGGTTTTGTTTTTGTTTTTATCTGTGTTAATATCTTGGGATGTTAAATCAAAGATAAAGAATACTCACTATTGTAGTATGTTGCTCAGATGGCCCAGCAAGGAAGACCAGGAGGTGCTTTTACAGATGCAAACTCTGCCAGACTTCAGCAGAGGGAGCTACCGTCATGGCAGGTTCCATACTTGACAGTGGAAGCCTGAGCATCTGAGCTCAGGTGTTTTTTATTGATACAGAACTCCTCAGGTGTTCTGCTGATAGTGCATGCAGATCATGACCCATCAAATATCCCCACATAAATCTAACACCTGCAGGCAATACGAAATACCAAGACCTAGGGAGCCCCTCACCCAACTGTGCATAAACCAATTATTTTATACGTAATTAAGAATAAACTTCTACAAAATGCTGTACACTTTGTATAGCAAGGACATGATTATTAATTACTTATACATCTGTTACAAATGCTCTGTATGTTTGTAAAACCCCAAACATAATCAGTAGCTTAAAAATATCTTAAAGATTTATCCTTTGACAATTTTGCGTGTGTGCTTTGATTATTTTCTCTCCCAGCTGCCTTCTTTATCTCCCTCTGCTCCCTCTGGACCCCTTCTCCTCCCAAGTGCCCCTCCTACTTTCTTGTCTTTTTTTGTTAGTGAGCCATTCAAGTTTAGTTAGGGTTGCTTGCAATGAGTATGAGTGTAAGCTTATCTACTGGAGCATGGGCAACTTACCAGTGGTGACATTACTGAAGGATAATGAACTTCCCTTCCTCCAGTAGCTTCTCAGCTGCGGTGGGGCCTTGTGACCCCCTCCCCATCTAGGTTGGATGACTGGCTTAGTCTGTGCAGATAGCTACAATCACCGTGAGTTCCTGACTGCAATGGGCACATCTGTCCAGAAGACGGCATGTCATTGCACCCCTCCCCATCTCCAGCTCTTACATTCTGCTCCTTCTAGCATGAAGACTTCCCCGATGGGATTACCTTTACACACTCATGACTAAGAAGTCTCTGGTGCACGTTATTTGGAATTAGCTGTGTGTGGTGGCGTGCCCTTGTCATCCCAGCATTTGAGAAACTTAAGCAAGAGGGATCTTGAGTTCAAGGTGAGACCGTTTCAAAAAAGAAATTTTTTTTTTTTTTTTAGTTGAGAAAATTTCAATATAGCCAAGTTCCTCTGAGGGCTATAAACAACTGACCTCTCTTTTCTTTCTGTGTAAAGCACCCTGAGTTAGTTTTTCCTCCATCCTTCCTTGCCTTGGATTAAACTCAACCTTATTTTGAAGTCACTCTATCCAGAACGCGGTGTCCTTTTTTCAGGACAAAGTCTCAGACACTCAGACAGCTTGGGTATAGTAATACAGTAATATCCAAGCTGAAAAAGAATTTCTCATCTGGATTTTAGTCAGCCCCTGACTGTTGTAGCCAGTAAAAGCAGCTGATATTTTGGCCTCTGTAGCAGATTTATGTCCTTAAAGCACCCCTGTAGAGACTATATGTGACCGTGGCTGTGAAGCAGAAAATGCTTAGAAAGATGTGGCGTCACAGCTGGTTCTGTTATGGGACCCTCGATGACAAGGAAGGTCTGTGTGCATCTTGTTCTTGGCTGGACTGGTAGGTGACATGAAAGGAGGCCTTCCCCCTAATCCCGCGCAGATCTGGAGAAAATGAAAGACACTCTGTTGCGGTTGTGTTTATCCGCAGCAGCAGTTTTTCAGGTAGGATTTTTTTCCTTCTGATTTTTTTCTAGGCATAAATACTTTTAAACAACATGGGGTTGGTTTTTGAGGGTGTTTTTTGTTGTTTGCTTTTCCTTAAGATATTTTTCAACTTTAGTAGGTCTTCTACACATTTAAAAAACTTCCTCTATTTTGTGTGTGTGTGTGTTTACAGTTTTTAACTTGTTTAAAACAGTACTTAAGAACTTCTTTGTACAAAGGCTTTTTTGTGTGTGTTGAAAACTGCTGGCTAAACTGGCTAGTTGTGGCATATACCTTTAATCCCAGCACTGAGGAGGCAGAGGCAGGTGGGTCTCTGTGAGTTCAAGGCCAGCCTGCTCTACCGAGCGAGTTCCAGGACAGCCAGGGCTACAACAGAGAAACCCTGTCTCAAAAAACCAAGAAGAAGAAGAAAAGAAGAAAGCAAACTGTTGGCTAGGGTCTGCAGTGCCATCACCACACCACAGTGGTCTGTTCAGTGACCAATATGAGCTTTGACAAAATGAAGCCATCTGTCTTAACATTACTAGGGCATTCCTCATAAGTACACTTATCATATAACTGACTCTTAAGCGTTTTTAGTAACTATGAATATTGGAAGTTGAAATCCTTAAAAAAAATTGTATTGCAATACCTTGGTGTCCTCTTAAATATAAAGACAAAAAGATGTGAATCGTAATTTAATCTCTCTGTATAGGTCAAACGTATTCACATAAACACTTGTTATGTAGCTGGCTTTGCTCACATTCATTATATGTGGCTCCAAAACACACATACTGTGCAAACTCCATAGTGCTCTTGGGGTTTGGGGACAGTGCTCAGAACATTGTGTGACTATTTTAAGCAAGTAAGAAACAAATATACAATGAGCACCGTGTGTTTGGCAGGTTGTGTCTCCTGCCATTTATAGTGAGCTTGTGCCTTGAAGTGTTGTAGCTTGTAGATTGTTGTAAAATAATTACTTGGAGGGTTGGGACACCAGGCACAGATGGGTGTGGCCTAGCACATGTGGGAGACGTAGGTGGCTGGCAAGTGCCTGAGGCTTGGGCTGTGCATGTTTTAGCTGTCCTTATGTGGCTCCCTGCAGGCTGCTCAGGCTTTCGTGATGGCCTAGTGTTTCCGACAGTGAAGCCATGCACAAGCAGACAGGTTGTGTATGGATAGTCGTCTCCTGGCATCCATAGGTGCTACAGCAGGACCCAGCATGCCATGTCTGGGGCTGGCCGGCGTGTGTGATCCGCCTATGTTTTTGTAGATTCGCTGTGCTCAAAGCGTGAGGGGAACGATCTGGTGTAGGAACCAACAATATACAAACCTCGGCTGTCATCGTGACCGTAATAAGCGTGACGCTCATGCTGGTCTTCACGGAGTTGACTGCTGTTTGGTCATTGCGGTCATAACGGCGCTTCTTACCTCCTTCTGGCCCACTGATTTCCCAGGGTCTTGTAGCACATGCATTCGCTTATTATGCTTCTTAGTTCGTCTAGTGCAAGGCCTGGGTGGGAGCACCTGACAAGGACACAGGCTTCAGGCTATAGGTCATTCATGGCTTCCGCTTTATCTACTCACTATATTGTACTTACGTGTTGTAATAAAATTAAGAAGAAGGAAAAGACACAGCCACATCCTGCCTGCGGCCTCCCCGTCCAGCAAGGCAGCTGCAGCCGGCCAGCAGGTGTAACGGCATGGTTCTTACCACCTACCCATCCTGCCTGCCTTTGATCAGAGCCCTTGAGCTGACTAGAGTAACACTAGGGCCCTGGGAAGCGTTGTCAGAGGAACGCGTCCCAGTTTAACGCAAGGGCCATTACATTTGTATTGTGGA
Source organism: Cricetomys ansorgei (assembly GCA_026225945.1). NCBI lineage: Eukaryota > Metazoa > Chordata > Mammalia > Rodentia > Nesomyidae > Cricetomys > Cricetomys ansorgei. The sequence goes on along the minus strand of JAMJFZ010001868.1, from coordinate 3,160,188 downwards.
GGCGAGGGAGGGTCTTAGGTACTCAGGCATAGAGACCATTGGTTAAGGCAGGAGTACTAGGACTTAGGTAAGCAACTCTGCCAATCATAGCCCGCCTTTTGGGAGGGGGTGGTGTTTTGCTGTGACTTGTGGTCTGTCAGCACAGAGGGGAGGGGCCAAACTCCCGCCAGCTCTTTAGAATAAGAAGGCTTTATTTGGAGGTCGCAAGTGCTCTACAGACTCCTCACTGAGCGACCAGTTCCGCAAGGGCACCACACTAATGAATTATCATCTGTATGTCCCCTTGTGCAGTTGCTGGGGAGGAAACTTACGTGCTAAGTGAGTGTAAATTTTTCACGTTTATTTGTCGCGTGTATGTGTATGTGCGCAGATATGCCTCTGCGTACATGTGGAAGTCAGAGGACAGCTTGTGGCGGTTGTCTCTCTCCTCCCGTTACACACATCCAAGGGAATGACCTCTGGTCACCCGGCAGGTGCCATGCACTGAGTTCTCTCACTGTCTCTAAGTGAGGTAATTGATCATGCAGAGTTTTAGGGTTTTCTGTTTTCATAGAAGACGTTCAAGACTGCCGTTTTCATACCTGCAGAAGTGAAAATGCACGCACCCAAAGAATGTTTGGCAGTTGTTCATCGTTTCCTTTAGAGTGTTACCGTCCACTGCTGTTGACAACCCCCGTGTTCATGAGGTGCTTGTGTTGGAAGGGAGTTGCTGGCAAGTGTGATTTCAGAAGACCGTCTCTCCTACCCCAAACGCAGTATGGTTAGATGCCCAAATCCCCAGGAAAGACATTTTTTAACATGACCAGTTGCCAAGAAGCTTTGAGAGTTCCTACTTAAGTAACATTAATAAGATGACAGATCAAAATGCCATCTAGACCTAGGCAGCCTTGGTAGTGTATTGTGAACGGAATTAGCGCCCACATCTCATCATTGAGGAGTGCCAGTGAAACTGTTGTTTTAATTATACAGAAATACTCTGAAAAGCAATGGGGCATTTTGATTTTTAAATTTCTGATCTGACTTTGAATTTTAAATTTTTGCATCTACATAATTTCCAGATATATTTGGATATATTCGGGCTGTCTAGCCTCCTTGGGTGATTGCTATTAATTAACAGACTTTGTGGGAAGAGAGAGCTTGCCTTCTGAGTTTTGTACCAAAGATCTGGAAAAAGCGAAATCAGTTTTAACTTGCATTTTAAAGTTTTTCTGGTTTTTTTTTCATGGCATAGTAAATTTCATACGCTTTTATGGATTCTTAGTTTGGAGGGAACTTGGGAGAATTCTTTACAGAGATTTCAAGTGATTTGATTCTAGGCATTCTCCGTCACTTCATTTCCTCTGTGTTTTATAGGCGCGCACACACACAGACGCGGAACATGCATGCATATGTGGTATGTGTGTGTGAATGCAGGCATATGTGTGCTACTGCACATGCGTTGAGGTCAGAGGACATGGGCATTTGTTCTCTTCGTCTCTTTGACTATGTGATCCAGGGATGGAACTCAGATTCTCACGTTTGCCCCGAAATAGCTTTTACTAGCTGAGCCATCTTGCTGGCCCATAGACTAAGACGTTTTAATTGAGATACCCGTATGAATGTTTTTGTTCGTGACTGCCTGTAATTTCAGGGGATCCAACCCATCCTCTTGCTTCCATGGTTACGGGGACACAGAACACACACAAAAATGAAAAAAAATCTTAAAAAAAAATAGTAGCATCGAAGTTTATAGATTTTATTGCTATGTTAACTATAAATTTAATTGTGATTATATTGTGTACTACCTTCAGTAATGGTAATAAGGTAAGACTCTTAATTATGAGGCTTATTTAAGTATTTGCATTAAAACATGTTCACAATATGTGCATACATACTGTATATACACACGGATATAATTTCTAAGTGTTTTCAAGTCTCTAAACGCAAAAATCCACTAGAAAACAAGCACTTTAAAAATTTTCACCTATGACATTTGCAATAGCGAAATAATATTGTTGGTGGTAATACAAAATTATAGGAACTTATTTAATTGAATATTGTACAATTGCATATTAATCTTAAAGGAAAGTCTTTGTGTTGTATTTTTATTTTATCATGGAAGAGTATTTGAAAGGGGATTGTGTTGGAAGGCACCAGTCTATCTGCAGAAATTGAATGAAAAGACAACGGATGAATTTTCTGGGTTTTAGGATGCAGGCCTTTGCAGTGGTGTTTTGTTAGAAGACAATGTCCCCAGAAAGCAAGCTGCTTACGCTGGCTCCCAAATAACTTAGTATTTCTTTAAAACGAATATAGCCTCTTGTGAAATAATTTTCCTTCCCTTATTCCAAAATACTCCCTTTTGGGACGCATTGTGGTATTGTTTTGAAAGTTTTATTTCCATTTTGTAGAGGCAAGGCATCCAGACTTTGGTTTACAATGGCAAGCTAAAGGCTTCCCTTGCGTTACTAGAGGGACTGTGTTAAAGAATTCCTGCTTAGTACTAAGCTTGGTGATCCGAAGGCACATGTGTGTGCATGGCAGCATGTTCGCAGTTACTCTTAGGTTAAAAACAACAACAGCAAAGAAGGCTGCAATCCAGAAAAGTCCTACTCACAAAGCAAGACCCTGGAGCTGCTTACAGGGAGGTTAGTTAACATGAAGTGAGCAGGGTGGGGTGGGAGAGGGGAGCTGTTCAGTTTGAAGTTTATTAATGTCATGAGCATCTTCTTGACAGTACTTTGAAAACTGTAAGAGACAATTAAGTGCATGGCTGGCTTCTTTTGGAGGAAATTGAGCAGCTCAAACAAATCTCACCCTTAAAACCCTTGTAGCCCGGCAGTGGTGGTATACGCCTCTAGTCCCAGCACTTGGGAGGCAGAGGCAGGGGAATCTCTCTGAGTTTGAGGCCATCCTGGTCTACAGAGTTTCAGGATAGCTAAGGCTACACAGAGAAACCCTGTCTCGAAAAACCAAACCAGACTAAAACAACAACCAAAAAAAAAAAAAAAATCCTTCTTTTATAGTCGGCATTTCTTAATCACGTGTTGTATTTGTGAAGGGTTTCTAAAATTACTTTTTATTATTGTGTTTGGGGAGGGCAGGGAATGGGGGTGGGGGGTGCACGCGCTGTGAGAAGCACGTGGAAGTCAGAGGACGACTTCCAGAGAGTTTGTTTTCTCCTCTCACTGTGTACATCTCAGGGATTGAACGCAGGTCATCAGACTTGGCTGCAGACATCTTTACCTGCTGAGCCATCCTGCTGGTCCATAGATCTGTTTTCAAAGCCTTCCTTGTTTGGCCGAGCATGGTGGCATGCCTGTTCTCACAGCACTTTGGAGACTGAGTCAAGAGGTCTGGGGTTGAGGCCAAGCCTGGACTATGTAGAGCAGCCCTGAGTCAAAGAAACAAGACAACAACAAACTCAAGTCAGAATACAATCTTCTTGGTTTCAGTATTTGGTTGAGTTATTTGAGAAAGAGCCTGTCTTGGTGACAGATGCAGACATGTTCAAAAGGTAGCCGTGGGCTCTTTGAAAAGAAGTGAAAACAGGGTTGTTCTGCCATCTTATTTAATACATATATTTCTATTTTTATGTTAATAGTGATAGGACAGTGTGTCCTACACGTTGTCTAGGAACCCATATTTTCCACGATGCTACAGTAAGTGTCTCTGTCATTGAACATTAACTGTGACATCATTTTTAGTGCAAGGGAGACAGTTGGATCTCAGTCTCTGTTTACTTGAAGGCTGTCCTGGCCTTCAGAAAGGAGTGTAATTATAGGAGATAGTAGTTTACTGAGGATAGGATTTGTGTTCAAAAATCTCTACAGTGTTTACAATAACTAGACATCCTCACCAGGAGGCCTGTGGGACTAAGTATGCATCCAGAATCGTGTCTGGCACATACTGTGTCTGTTTCTTTTAACATCTTCTGTGGTCCCTTCATTGTTAAGAGCCTGGATCATGTATGCTTTGCCACCTTAAGCACAATTTCTGAACCTGATTTATCAGTGTATTTCTCTTTCCAAACACACCAGATATCTGAGATAAAGTGATGGCACCAAGGGAACATTTGGTGGACGTTGGGATGTAATTTTCTTATGGAGAAACTTGCCATCAGCTTTAAATAGAGACGTAAAAGCTTATGTAGACCTTGTAAGACTTCTCAAACTTTAGTTAATTTGTAAGCAAATATTTGTTGACCAACTATTAAATGCCAAGTATTAAGTTTGGAGTCCGTTATTCAAAGATGATTAAAGTATGAGTTTCAAGTTCAGATGCCAAATAACGTTTATTTAGCACGTACCACAGACAGGCAGCACACTGGATGTTCTTCAGTGAGACATTCAACTGCAAATTATGTAATATTCATCGACTCATATCCTCTACACTAAGTGAGAAATAGAACATCTCCGTTATTTTAAACTTGGGTCTCTATTGATATTTTCTTAAGCATTTTGTGTTTGCTGCTTGCTAAGTTAAAATTAACAAATAAGAGGTGGTTAATTTAAACATTGAATTGATACGCTTAGTGCAATAAATTCGATCAGTCTTAGTTCACGTGATCCAGGCTATGGGAATAGGTCTGTGTACTTGGTTTGTTGGGAACTTAGGGGAAGTAGATGGGAACCATTTTCATTTGTAATGTTTTCAGCAGGCCATGGTCGCTAGCTTCTAAGTAGGCATCTGACAGTGTAGTGTGCTGTGCCGACCTGGAATAACCCTTTCGCTGTTTTTAAGCCCAAGTTTGCAGTGTCTTATAGCCACTGTGTCTTCAGCACAACACACTGAAAGGCCATGTTTGAGACTCTGCTTTGTGCTCAGAACGCCCTAGGAGAGCAGGAGGTGATGGCTTTTAAGAGAATGGAAAATGCTACAGTGCTCAGTGTTATTTCTGGACTTTGGAAAACTAGGGTTTCCCTTATCTACCAAGGGAGCCATAGTGAGTTGAGACGGAAAAGTAGCCTCCAGGGAGAGCTTTAGCTTGTCTGTGCTGCTGTCCTGGGAAGGCAGAGGGACGGGGCTTTATATAGCTCTCTGAGCTCAGGTGTTCTAGAAACAGAAGGCAAGGAGCTACTTATTTCCAGGGTTACTGCGGGCCCAAAGGAGGGGAGAGACAGTGGCAGAGTGGGACTCAGAGAACATGGCTGTGCACTACCACCACCCTAGCCAACCAAATAGCAGCGTGTGTCAAACTTCATCCTCTTTCATAAACTAGTTTGCATAGACACCATGGTATTTCTCCATTTTGAGATTTTCCTATGATAGATTATTGGACAAACCGGCACCATTGAGTGGACTCACTGTGGAGACCAAATCCTACTCTTACAGTTGGGGCAGCATAATTCAGATGGTAAAGTACAAGTTCAGACCCCTAGCACCCATTTAAACTGGGGTATGGTGCAGGTGTGTGACCTGAGCACTGGTGGAACGGAGACAGGAGGAGTCCTGAGCTCTCTGGCCAGCCAGTAAAGCCAATTAGTGACCTCCAGATTCAGTAGAGAGCCTGTCTCAGAAAATAGTGGGGAATGGTAGAGCAAGATCCTCCAAGTTAACTTTTATGATGTGGGACACACACACACATACACACATACACACACACACACACACACACACACACACACAGAAGAGAGACCATCATTTTAAGATTGCTTTCCTCCATCATGTGATTCCTGCAAAAAAGCTCCAGTCTGCTAAAACTGGGTAATCCTTTAATGCTTCGATAAAGAAAATAAGATTGGATTGTACACCTCTCTCCTCTCTGTGTGAACTAATTGTTGTTTTCCTGCACTTAAAGGCAGATGTTAAACTAGTCCTTTGATGCTGAACAGCAGGCAGACTCCAATTGTGTATTGTTAGCCCTTGATGCATATCTGCTGCTTGAGTGAACTTCGGCTTTGGCAAATTAGATTTTGATAGTTACGTTTTGATCTGGAGCTGCAGAATAGAATGGCAACTGATTTCATTCGGCAAGGTTTCCTGTATGGCTCTTTACATAAGTTGATTTTAAATTTCACAAGTACTGCAGAGCCTTGCAAACTGAATCTAGTTTATTGGTAAGAAAAGTAATGTATAGAATGTGGTTAGAAAACATGCTCAGTGTTACATTGCTCTTAAGTGTCTGGATATTTGATTTGGGAGTTTGGCTGGCTTCAAATAGTTATTATAACGTGTGTGTGTGTGTGTGTGTGTGTGTGTGTGTGTCTGCAGGGATTCCAAACAACATGTTACCCTCTGAACCTCTTTCCCTGCTGGGAATGTTTTTAAAGATCCACTATAAACTGGGGAAAGATCTTGAGGAGTTGGGCTTAAAAACTCTAGCTAGCCATGAGCCGCTCAGTTGTCACTTGACTCACTGGGTATTTAATAAGTGGGTGTTTGGTGCTAGATGCTCTACAGGGTGCTGATGTGTCACAAGTAAGACTTACTAGGCTTACTGACTGACTGACTGACGACTGACTGACTGACTGACTGACTTGACTGACTGACTGACTGACTGACTGACTGACTTGACTGACTGACTGACTTGACTGACTGACTGACTGACTTGACTGATGACTGACTGACTGACTGACTTGACTGACTGACGACTGACTGACTGACGACTGACTGACTTGACTGACTGACTGACGACTGACTGACTGACTGACTGACTTGACTGACTGGCTTGACTGACTGACTGACTGACTTGACTGACTGACTGACTGACTTACTTGACTGACTGACTGACTGACTGACTGACTTGACTGACTGACTGACTTGACTGACTGACTGACTGACTTGACTGATGACTGACTGACTGACTGACTTGACTGACTGACGACTGACTGACTGACGACTGACTGACTTGACTGACTGACTGACTGACGACTGACTGACTGACTGACTGACTTGACTGACTGGCTTGACTGACTGACTGACTGACTGACGACTGACTGACTGACTGACTGACTTGACTGACTGGCTTGACTGACTGACTGACTGACTGACTGACTGACTTACTTGACTGACTGACTGACTGACTGACGACTGACTGACTGACTTGACTGATGACTGACTGACTGACGCCTGACTGACTGACGACTGATTTGACTGACTGACTGACTGACTGACTTGACTGACTGACGACTGACTGACTTGACTGACGACTGACTGACTGACTGACTTGACTGACTGACTGACTGACGGCTAACTGACTGACTGACTGACTGAATAGTCAGTCCCTCACCAGGATCAACCTGGAAAGAAGTGATAGGGGAGAGGTTATGACATACTGCTTTCCCAAAGGCCACAATGTCTTGGTTCAGAGAATTTAGAATGTTTACTGTGTGGAAATGTTGACACTTTGACAATGGTTTTCATTCTTCATGCTTTTGAATGAAAGTCAGGTCATAAAGGGGAAAGCCATGCACTTGCTGTGGCTTCAACTCCTCTGTGGAGGTTGGCGTGAAGCTTGTCTTCGAGGTGTAAAATGTCTGGCAGGCAAATGCTTTTGGACAGTTATCTGGCCAGAATTGGATCTCATCCAGCTCTGAGCTCCCCATTGTACTGGGGTAACTGAGCCTTGTGCCTGGAATGGAGCTGGTTCCTGACAACCAGTTGTGTTGGGTCAGTAATGGGCAGTAAAGTAAGGGAGTACGCAGAAAGAAAGGAAACTCACAGGTTGGGGGAGAAGCTCAGGCTGGACAGGGCAGAGTGGAGGGTGGAGGCAAACACACCAGCAGATACACACAGCCAGCACTTGGCACATGATGGACTTCACATGTAGAAGCCATGTTAGTGACTAGGGCATCTGGAAACACCATTGCCTTCAGTACTGTAGAGAGGCTGTAGCTTCCCTTTACCTTCTGCCTCGCAGGAGCTTCCTGAACCTGCACCCCAGGAGACAGCACGTTCTTTGTTTCAGTTTCCCAGAGTTCCGCTTTGAAGGATAGAGTGGTTTCTTCGTGTGATGGTTGATCGCGCAGGCCACTTTTTTCTGGTGCCGTCCTAGCTGTATTTCCTTTTCTGGCATAATTTTTGAACCTGACTTAAATGATAAGTTAAATGGCTGCTTACTAATAAGGCCTGCGTAGTGTTCCGTGTCTTAAAACCTCTATGGCCTTCAGACAATTAACATAATGTGAATGTATTGTTGGCGTTCAGACTACATAATGTGGATGTGTTGTCAGCCCAATGACATCAGACTAGTGTCTGCTATCGTAGAACAAGTAGAAAAAAGGAAAATGCGCAGAGCTAAAAAGAGCCAGATGTGGGAGAATACGTTGTTTAAAGAAAAGAACTGTAATTGCAGAGCCATCAAGAAAGGGCATCTAAAGGTTACCGGGATGCTGAGTCCTGTGTAGGGACTCGGGCGCCCTTCTAGAAAGCCTGATTGCTGGTTTTAATTTAGTTTCCATGTTCCCACACTAGTGATGATTCCTTCTAAGTTCTGTGTTAAGTTGTATCCTTTGTTGGACATTGTATCAACATTCTTACCCAGTGAGCTATGTAGTGACCCCGTGAGCTTTAGTAGAATGTATGTTGGGGTTTTCCTCCTGGTCAATGGGGCTGAATTGGCCTTCTGGTTCATACACACGGCTGTGAGGTTTTTGTTTAGGTGATGCTTGACAAAAACTGCAGTATGAGAGAGAGAGATGGCTCATTGGTTGCACGAGCAGTGGCTGCTCTGCCAGAGGACCCAAGTTCAATTCCCAGCACTTCCATGGTGGCCTTACAACCCTCTGTGACTCCGGTTCCAGGGGATCTGACACCTTCTCATGACCTTTGTGGTCGCTACACAGATGCGGTGGGCGGACATACGTATAAGCAAACACTCATTCATATAAAATTAAAATAAGTCTTTTAAAAAATTACCGTACAAGATTTTTTGTATTGGATTAAACGTGTATGTTTGATGAGTGTTTTCCATCTCAATATTTTAGAAGGCAGTGATGAATTGTTTTAGGTCCTATACCTGTCCTCTGAGATGTTGTCTTTGTAAAGGAGATTAGACTTCTAGGCCACTAAGTGGTTCTATCCTGACTAAGTTGGTGTATATAATGGGGGAAAGTCAATTAATGCTATAAATTCAAGTTTGGCCTGAAACCCAGCCATAAGAATAATATCTCAAGAATAATTTTTCCATAGAATCTGGCTTCTTCACCTTAGGGTTTTACAAAACTGTCATCCTAGTTGGGTCAGTCTTTCTTAACTTTCTTCATTGACCCAATGTCAATGAAAACCCAATGTCAGCGGGAGAATGCTGGGTAAACCTTCTCCATCACTGTGGTAAAATTCATTCAGAAGGCGATGGTGCCAAAGGCTTGTACTACTTGGTGTATAAACGCCTCTGCAGAATCAGGACCAAAAATCATCTCTCATCACCTTTTCTCATCAGCCTTAAACATACACATATGAGCAACACTAATGGACTCCGCAGGATGTGCGTGTGTGTGTAAAACAGTAATTAAAGACGTTGTCTTCAATTCAAGAGGCAGTGAGGAGACACAGGAAGAGTTGGAACAGAAAGAGGAAGAGGTAGAAATGATGTAAATTCAGTACTCACCTACAAAATTAACATAAATGATTGAGTTAATAAATAAAATACCATAGCAAATTCTAGGCCCATTCTCAATACACTGTTCTAAAATATAAAAAGGAGAAGAATGAATTTCTTTCATTGTTTAATGTGACTAAGTTGTATCAAGGATTATTTGGTGTTACTCATGTGTTGTAAAGCAAAAGGGCAGCCAGTTCCCATTGGAAAGGTTTTGAATCCTGCAGGGTTCGAGTGACTGTAAAGCACCACAATCTGGCTTCTATTAGAGAGCTGGTAACGTCTTAAAGAGATATTCGGCTCTGTATGGTAGAGCTCGTGGTTTTCTGCTGTGAACATCTTGTGGTCTTTGTTGGTAGATCAAGACTGAGAGTCTGTAGAGGTTCTGGGAGGAAACGTTCCTGTGTGAGGACTCATTGCCACCGTGACAGACAGGCTCCCGGGGCATCTGTCTTTGTGCTGAAGCTTACTAGACATGTCTCTGCACTAAGCAACAGGCAGCACGTAAGTTTGTCCTTAAAACCAAAATAGATTCCTCGTTATCATAGCTCACAGGAGTGCAGTTCCTAATGAGATGGGCACATCCCTTGTGGTTTTCACAGGTTTAATGATCAGATTATTTAATGCAGAGCTTAAGGGGAAATGGCCCTGGTGAAACAGTTGATGGAAATGCTACTGAAAGTTAGAATAACAGCTTTATTCTTTGTGTTTTTATTTTTTTTTTAACTTTTTTTTATTTGTTATTTTTGACGATTCTTAAAAAGATTTGTTTGTCGTACTTCAGTGTGCTTTGGTAGACTCGCACTTTTCTCACTGTTTTCATATCAAAAGCCTGGGGGAAGAGTAATTATTTGCAGGAAGAGTTGGGTGTGCTAGGATTCAAGTACACTTAGCAGGCTAATTTGCATCGGAAAAGTCTATGGAATATTGGATAGCATGCTTCATGTTGCTCTGCTGATTCTAGAATGCTCTGCCTCTCTTTCAGAAAGTGATCGAAAAGAGAAAAACAAATCACTTAAGGGAAACAGGTGTGGGGGTCCCCACAAATGCTATGGCCCGCTGAGGAACTATCTGTGCGAGAGACAAGCAGGAAACCTGGTTCAGTAGGACCTAGCCAGTGCTGGTTCCCACTTGTAGAATCTGACTCCAGGCAGTTTATGTTGATATACTGAAGCACAGTTTTAGAATTTGGGGAAGAAATTTCCTCTTGACAATTATCCCAACAAAGTTTAAGGCACCACTATGTTGAAACACCTTTGCAAAGCACGTATCTTTTTGCAGAGTACCTCTTCCATAAGAATGGTTTCTGTTGACTAAGAAACAGTGTTTGGGGTAAGGGTCTAGGGAGGAAAGGTCTGGAATAAGTATAATAGTAGACTCTTAGTACTCGGGATCTGTTTTATAAGAAGGGATTCTATTCATGGAGAAACAGTGCTCAGGAATCCAGGGGATTCAGGTGAAGCCTGACTCTACAGATAGCAAAAGATCACCAGATTATTTATCTACACATGCTTCTAGCCTTCCAGGAGAAAACAGGTATAAATCCCTTACATTGGAAGAGAAAACCTTGTAAGTTTAATGTTCCTGGTTTTCCTAGTGTTATCTGTGAGCATAAGAACCTCATGTTCTCTACAATAAAGCATATGAAAATGTTTTGCACACTGCTAGAACTATGTGTTCTATCATAGCTGCTGCAAGGGTTATACTTAGAAAAAAAACCCATGAAGATTCTATTAAGAGAGAAGGAAGAAAGAACTTCAGCTGGATGCTAAAAAGAAACACAACCAGAAGAACATAAGAGAGATTAAAAACTCAAATCAGGAAATAATAAAACATTTACATTTCTTTTCGAATAGTTTAGGGTATTTTTTTTATTAGCCAAAGAGTAGTATTTATTAAAAATATTTGGCTCCAGCCAGCCTAGGCTATATGAGACCCTATCTCAAATACTAGTAATTATAATCATTACTGTTATTGTTTTGAGAAAGAACTTTATTAGGGTAGTAGAAATCACACAGGCCCGTGTCATAGCCTGCACTCTGTTTCTACTTAAAAGTCTCATTCGTATCTTTCTCCCTCTAGAGAAAGGGAGTTCTGTTCTCATTGAGAGCTTTGCAGAGGAGGCATCACAAGCCCATTTTACAGATGTAACTTCAAAGGCTAATTGATACCTGCCCCCAACCTCTTAATGGTACAGTGACAAAGCCTTCTCCAGTTTCAGGTGTGTTCCCGAATTTCCAGAGACAGCTCACCGGAAAACCTCTGTTATTATTATTTCTGGAGATTTTGCTTGCTAATTTTCTCTAAAACGGTGGTTCTCAACCTTCCTAATGCTGCAACCCTTTAAAATAGTTCCTCATGTTCCCCTAACCATAAAATTTTTTTATTATTACTTCATAACTGTAATTTTGCTACTGTTATGAATCATAATGTAAATACCTGCTATGCAGACGGTCTTAGGCGACCCCTGCGAAAGGGTCATTAGACTCCCCAAAGGGGTCATGACCCACAGATTGAGAACCGCTGCTCTTAAAGAAGTCTTGTGGAAGAAGGGGTCACTTGACGAGTAACATCAAAGGGTCTGTGTTAGGCTTGGCCATATTTGTACCGTGTGACTTCAAATGCTTAAGGACTGACACTGGAATTTCCTAAGGACTTATAAATAAACAGAGAAAGCATCTCAACAGCCTCACGTGTCCAGTCAGCCTTACACACTTCAGACCTTGTTTGTAGCTTGGTATGTTAAGTTTCGTTCTCTTGTACTTCAGTACTTCAGTTGAAGAAAAGGAAGGTTGGTTCTTCTGCTGATGTCTGTAGCTCTTTAGAGTGAGAGGAGAGACAGACTGAGAGGGAAAGACAACAGATTTCCCCCCAAAGCCTGGCAGCCACAGACAGGTGCAAGAGGACCAAAGGCCCGTGGACTCCACGATTCTAAGAACCTAGCCACTGTCTCTGTGTGATCTTGGCTCCAGGCCGGGGTCAATAACTTGCATTCATTTCTGGTTCTTCGTAATACAATGTGTAGCTGGGATTTGTGCCCCAGCAGTCTTTTCGACTGTCGGTTTGTCCAGCATGCCTCGCAGTGCTCCCACCCTGACACGGCAGACTTGCTCCTTTTCCTTGGAGCTTCTGTGCTCATGTTCTAACGCAGCAAGATAATTAGTGGTGTCCCCGGTGATCATGTGCTACCAAACAATGATTAATCGTGCTTCGAATTCTTTGAGAAAAACATTAATCCTCAGTGGTTGAAATTAAACCCATTTAGTGCTGACACAGGTAGTCCTTCAATTATTGTGAAAATCTTGACGGTTCTCAATGACTTACTCCTTGAGATTTTTAAAAAGCCGAGATCTTACCATGTTGTATCAGCAGGATGGTGGCATGCTGTGGTTTAATGAGTCACAGAATATGTTAATTCTGAAAAGCGCAAGCCATCTTCTTGGTGGGTCACACTACCGTTCCTCTGACAGAAATGCTGCGTGAGGCAAAGGCAGTTTACAAATTTTGTTTGCAAATTCATCTTTAAGGTCAGAAGCACCAAATATTTACACAGGAATACTATCTTGAAATAGTTAAGCGAGGATCAGTGGTAGCTAGGGCTGTTGACATAAAGTATTTACTTTGAAGAGAATTCCTAGCATTTTTGCCCCATGTCAGCACAATAAGAGTCTGCAGGAGAGGCGGGCACATTAATGTACTTGTCAAGGATTAATGACCTGCTAGAACATTTGTGGTAGGGGATATGTTGTGGATAGTATCATAAATACAGTAATTAAAAAGCTGCACACTAAACACTTTGGACTGGCAGATAGATTCCTTCCATCCCCTGGCTTGCATTCAAGTGAGTAGTAATGTTGTTTATCTTGTTCCCTTGCTGTCCTGAGAGTGGAAAGGGGGATGACCGTCTCAAAGGTTTGTTTCAGCTCTGCCAGTGCACTCTGTGCTCAAGCGCAAGCCCAGCGTGTGCGAGCTGCTTTTCACTTGATCGCTGGAGAAAGGTGTGTGTGTGTGTATTGTTACCAGCGTATTACTTACTGATCATGGACAGAATCAGACTGGGAGGATCAAGTTACTTTCTCACAGTTAGGGGGAAAAACAAAGAACAACCAAAAAACAAAACTGTCACTAAGTGCATACTAGTAAACTACCCTTGCTTTTGGAAGCTCTATTCTTGAGGTTATTTCCAGACAGATACTACAGTTTCCTTTTGTGCAGGACATGAAGTGTGTTCCACAGGATCTGCGATGCTTCAGAGCGTTTGTGTTAAAAGGGAAACTGTAATAGAACTGCGTACATATATATTAGGACAGAAGCACAGACGGAATCTGGGATACATTTTCAGAATTTTCCAGGTAATTGTCCTCGTTGTTTATCTTGTGCTCCCCATGGGTGGGTTACAGCCAAGCAGGTTGCTGTGAGGATGTGCATCTGGGAGGAGAGCACCATACTGCTAGAATGATGATCCTGTCCTTGGGAAGGATAACAAAGCTGGCAAACAGACGTAGTCCCTTTGTTTGCTCAGAATCTTGCACCTACTTGTTTCCCATTTAAAGAGCATCTCTCCAGAATGTCGGAGACCAACCTTGTGCTGTTTATTTATGAATGCATAAAGACTCCCTTTTGTGTAAAATAAATGTAGTTGGGTGTGATTTACTGTTTTCCTTTGAGTCAGTCAGGGTAGGATGGCCGGGCTATTTCCCTTCTCACCGCTTAATTGGCCTCCTTACCTCTTAGTTGGGGAAACTATTCAGTCATATACTGGTTTACTGATTCTTTTTTTTTCCACATTTATTGCCTGCTGACCGTCTTCGTGCTCCAGAGATACAAAAATGAATGGGCCAGTTAGTAATTTCTCCTATCTTCGGTACCAGCTCTGTGGCGGCTGACCCCATGGAAGAGCACATGGCTCTGCAAGACTGTCACTCCAGGGGTGGCCTGGATCTCATTCCCCTATAGAATAGGCAAACCGTTAGAACAGCCCTAGGGCTTTTGAGATCTGCTCCTCAAGATGTTTTCCATTGTGTTCAGTTCCTAATGAACTTTCTCACTTTTACTATTACTGGGATTTATTCTGGTCTCTGAGTTGTACCATTCCTACCTCAGAGGAAAACCTTTGCATGGGAATGTGTTTGGGCAGATTTAGAGGCGTTGGGCTAGAAGTCTCTGGCAGGTGCCACTGTCAACTCTACTCTCCTTTCTTCCTGCTTCTTTTTGTCACTGTCTGCCTGTTGTTACTTAGGTTGGCTAATGATAGAGAGGTGTTGGACTTGGAGTGGCTTACAAAGACTGGTGGGTGGCCAGCCATAGCCATGGCTTTGGCTAATGAAACTATAAGCAAACTTTGGAAACATGGGAACATTGGCACCCAAAACGCAAGGGTGTTTTAGGAAGAACTTTCTTCCACATTGGCTTATGCACTGTCTGAATTCTCCCAGTAAATGTGCTTCTCTGCTTTGATGGGTACTGGCATGCATGTTTGTTTACCTTTACACAGGGGTGAATGGTTTTCATTTCGGGGCAGGAGTCACATACCCGAGACCAATGATTACAAGATCTGTGTCCTCAAATATTTACCTGTCACCTCATTCTTGACAGCTCATTCTCTTTCCCTCTTCCCCTTCCCTTCCTCCATTTTTGTGTGTTGTGTGTACACAAGTGGAGGTGTCCATGTATACAAATGTAGGGTCCAAAGGAGGACCCTTCCTTTGAGGATTTTCCATAGAGGAAAATCTTCCTCTATGATATTCTGTCTGTCTGTCTCTGTCTCTGTGCCTCCCCCCTCGGTCTCTGTCTCCATCTGCCCTCCCCCTCCTTCACCCTCCCACAGCTACTCTCACTGAACTTGAAGCTTACTAGGTTGCTGGGTAGTTGACCAGTGAGCTCTGGGATGTGCCCATCTCTGGGCCCCTCCTTCCTCCCAATACTGTTAACAGGTGCAGGAGACCTTACCTAGCTCTCATGTGGGTTCTGGGGATTTGAATTCAGGTCCTCTTGCTTTCACCCCACACACTTTTCCCAATGACCCGTCACCCCAGCCCATTGCCATGCATTCTCTAGAATGGTCATGTCTGATCTGTCTTCTTCATTACCCCAGTGCTGCTGTGAAGGTAGTATGAGCAGATTTACCGTTACGCTCCTTCCAGTGTCAGAGGGGTGGAGTGTTCTTTCGGCTGTGGTTCTCTGTGCACCGATCCCTTCAGTGCATAGCTCTGTGCATCTACTGGCACTTGAGCTCTTACCAAGTGGGCTGTCCGTCCTACATGCTCTTCTGCTTACTCCATTGATCCTGTCTCCGTGCCGCTAACGCAGTCCTTAGACAAGGTGTCAAAGCCTTGACTGAGGTGTCAAAACCTTTCAAATGTCCAAAACCCAAAGTATTTTTTGTTTTAGTCTTCATTTGCCTGTGTATCCCATGGTACTTTTCCACCTTCGTAGCCTGGTTCTTGCTACAAGATCCTGGTCGGCTTTTTGGTCTGTCATTACCAGCGCCTTGCTCTTGGCTCTGACCATGCGGTCTTCTCTCAGCCCACCACCCTTCAGTGGTTCTCTGTCACTGCCTCTGCCCCTCTGTATGAGTTCCTTACCGCGTTTGCATTTTATTCTGTCTCCTTCCCCGTGCCTTGGTTTTTAGTGCCGCACTGGTCTTTCTATTCCTTCCCTGCTACTCTGCATCTCAGATCTGCCGTCTGACCGCACGAGGTTGATGTAGACGTTTCCACATGCTGATTTGTCTCGTGCTTTCCCCACTCACTTCTGCCTTCTCAGTCTTCACCCACCTCTCCCTCTGGATGGTTGTAACAAGCAGGCTGGCCTTGCTGCTCCGTGATCTCACCCTGCCCCTTGGATCCATCCAGAGAGACCAATGCATCTGAAACCTACACAGCTTTCTGCCCTAGGCATAGCCGTCTGCAGCCGGGTCTAGTCAGACATCTCTGGAAAACGGACAGAGTTTCCAGCTGGCTTCAGTCTTCTTCCCCAGCCTGATGACACAAGCGTCACTCTGGAGTGGGACCTAGGACAGTAAGCCACATCGTGCAGTGTCTCCCCGCCGCCTTTTCTGTTGTCTTTTCGCCCGCCACGCGTGGCTAACTCCAGCCTGTCCTTAGACATGTGGGACACCCTTTGTTCCTAGATGCCTTTCCCAACCTCTTCTTCTCTAGGCTGGAGGCCTCTGCTGGATGCCAGTCAAAGCCCCACACTCACCTCTTGCCCCACAGGGCCCACTCTGTGCAGCCCCTCAGCCTGCTGGACCCACGTCCTTAGACACAAAGGCGCTGTTTTATTCGTCTTGTGGCTGAATGCTTGACTTCGAGTAAGACTTACAGCCTGTGCTTTTTAAATGAAAAATTAGTGACACTCAGTTAATTTACTGTCCACAACGATGTGTAAAAATGCTCTGCGCGTATGCGCTACCTTTAGAAGGCTCCTTCTGTACAGAGTGGAATTGACTTGTTCAGAGGCGTTTTCTTTCTTTGACATGGAACCTCTCCAATTCAATACATTTTCTTTTCTTTTCTCTTTTTTTGAGTTTTTAAAGTTTTATTAGCAGGATGTTAGTTCAGGTGTCACGACAAAGAGCCAGGCTGGAACCACTGATGACACTGAATAAGGAGACTCAGAGTCATCAGCCCAGTGCTGTGGCGTTGCTGGACTTGACAGCTCCTGACCAGGGATGCTTAGGGCCTGCCCTTCCGTCACACTCACTGCAGGGGCCACACGCTAACCCTCTGCAGGCTCCACGACTGCCTGCAGGGACAGAGTGATTCCTTCCCGCATGTGACAGTGAATAATTCATACACACGGTTGTCTGGAAGGTGGTGGTCATCATTAGCATTTTAATGAAAAAAAAAATGTGATCATTATCCTAAGACTGTCTTATTTCTACTCTTTTTGTCCTCTGTCTCCACAGCTAGGCATCCCACTGTTTCCTGAGTCCTTGGGAGTTCCCGAGTCCCCTGCTGATGCTCTGACTGTCGCTATGGGCAGAAGGTACCCAGAGGCTCGTGGGTGTCCAGACAGCTCATGTACGTATGTCACCACACGTGCATGCTCTTCTTCCTCCTCCTCTCCCACTACCTTCCCTTCCTGCCCCGTCCTTTCTCCTCTCTTCTTTTACTGTCTTTTCTCTCATTGTACAATATCAACGGGCACTAACCTAATGAACATTTATCAGATATAAGTGAGAGTATTTAGAAATGTAGGCGGATGGTTTGTTCTGTGTTACGTTTTTCATATCAGATGGTGAAAAATGTTATCTGAATTAGTATTTTTATAATCAAGTAGTTCTATAAGCCCAGATGACTCTTTTGTATTTCAGTGTACCCATTCATACATCGCCTTTAAAATAATTTTTTTATCACAATATATAAAACATTTAAAACAACAGGAATAACACAAATTTAAAACGTTTCCCACAGATTGCTTTAATTCCATTTAAAAAAAAACAAAACACTCTGGTCCTAGAGAACCATCAGCTAGCTGGGTCTGCCTTTGTTTAATGTGCTTTGAATAGAGTGCCTTGGTTCTTGTGTCTTAGTGCTCTCCGAAGGCAGGCACACTGCCCTAGGGATGGTTCTCTGTCCTTCAACACTGGAGCTCATCAGCAGGCTTTGGGGAGTGTTATGGTTGCTCTTCAGATGGTCCTTACCCCCTGATTAAGTAAGGACCTCCCTCCCACCCCGTGGCCTTCCCCTTTCTTGATGGCCTTTACTGTTTCAGACCTACTTTTGACTCCATTTGGACTTCTAGATGTGTAGATAATTCATGTATTTTTCTTGCTTTCCTTTACTCTCTAGAATTTTGGCCCAGGGCAGGGGTGTATGGAGACATCTCCCACATATTTGTTCTGCTCCTGTAGTGACATTTTTCTTCACCCTGCAGCCCCATTTCCTTGTACAGCTCAGGTTTTGTTTTCTTCCTAGAAAAGTTAGAAACCTCTTCCAGTGTTTGTGGAGTAAACCTGGTCGTTAGAAGCAGTGATGTTTTAGTAGCCATGGGAGTGGATTGATTGCCCATCGCCGCAAGCCAGCTGCACTGGTGCGAACAGGGATGTCTCTGAGATCTCTGCTATCACTGGAGAGATGGCTCATTGATCAAATGGCTGCTCTTCTATAGGACCTGGCTTTGCTTTATAGCACCAACATGGTGGCTCACAACCATCCGAAACTCCCGTCCCAGAGGATCCTTGTTCTCTTCTGGCCTCTGAGGATACCACGCGCACATATGGTGCACATGCATCCATGTAGGCAAAGCACTGATTCCCGTGAAATAAAAATAAACAGATCTTTAAAAATGTAATTAAAACAAAAAGTAAAATGAGCTGTTTGTGTAAAGTGTCACCAGGGTAACGTGTGTACCTGGGTGCTGTAGAGGGAGACGGACACGCTGTGTCCAATGCCTGTGGGCGCCGAGGGTGGATCTCTATATTTTTAAACTTTTAACATTTTAAGTAGTTATGTAAGTACCTACGTAATCTCTATTTCGTCTCTTGGCCCTCGAAGCTTAAATTATCTGTGATCTTGCTGGGGGGTGGGGATTCCCTACGCCTTCTGCAAGGGAAAGCTGAAAAGCATGTCCCACTGATGATCCATTTGCCTTGGTAAGATCTGACATTTTCTTCTTGGCCTACAAAATGCTAATTTCATGGGGGTCCACTCAAAAGTGGTAGTGGGGGGTGGTGTTCTTCTTTCAAAAATGTTTACAGTTCTATTGCTGGGTTCCTGAGAGTAGAAGAAATAAATCTATATGGGGGACTTGTGTTTGTGGGCATGCTCTTCTCCCACTGCCCGGGGAATAGACACACTACCGGCTAGCCATGCAATTTTCTAGAACTTACTGTAGGGCTTCTAGTCACACAGGCCTGTGCTGACCATGACTTTCAAGGAATTACCTTTCCCTCCTAAGGTGTTTCCTGGCCCCTCCCTCACTTCCCCTGGGCCACGTGTGTCTAACTAGCGAGTAGAGGTGGCTTCTGATTGCTGTCCCAAGGCTTCTGCTAAGAAGGTCATATGTCACCTGGAACTACACAGTTCCAGATCTAGAAGGGGGCTCTCACCCACGTTTCAATCCTCAGCTCCTGTCTCAGCAGCATCCTTTACCCGCGGCTTCTTTTGTAAATCCCAAATGTGGTGGAGAATAAGACTACCACAATTTGAGCCAAATTTGAAGCAAGCAAGCTTTAATTAAGTACTGGCCAGAGAGATGGACTCTGACCAGGTCCATTCTGAGATACCCATGGAGTGAGCCTGCCATTACGTGGCACAGGTGCTTAAAAAGACAGAACCCATAAGGCTGTGCACTTTCCACCAGTCCAGTCGGTGACAAGCATCTATCCTGATGTACTTCCTGTCTGGGTTATCTCCCACTTAAAGTGACACATCGGGTACATGGAGCACATCTGGTGCAGTAGGGTCAACTTGGGATCTAGCCACTCCCTGCCGAATAATCCAAGAGGTTATGTCCTTGGGCAAGAGGTTATGTCCTTGGGCAAGGGAGATTCAAGACTATCTCACCTGAACAGTCCCACCTAGCACTCCAGGAAGTTATCTTTTTTTCTTTTAAAGTTCTCTTAGGAACAGTAACTAAAGTTTAAAACATAACTCTTGCTCTTATACTTTCCCATGCCCTCCCTCCTTCTTCCTCGCTTATCCCAATTACTCCATGGGGTATGCTAGTGGAGATCTGCAGCCTAGCTCCCAGGAGACCTCAGACTCAGCCACCCTTTCTGCTTTCACACAAGGCAAAGAAACGAAGACAGTTCAGGGCCCCAGTGCCTGGCCTGTGTCTCAGTAGGGTCACACTGTTCCCTAGATGGTGTTCCACAGAAAACAACAACAAAAATACCTCTTCTGTTTGTAATTTTATCAAGTGTGATCAGAATAGCAGTCGAGGGTTGGCAGTACACACTGCTATACTTTGGGTTGTTTTTGAGGCTCTTGTGTCAAACTGGAGTTTTAATTTTCTTTCTGTTTGGGGATCTGCCTTTCAGCAGTATCTTTTCACAGGGGAGGATACTCCTTCCTAATGGAATGTGGAATGGCATCCACTGAGACCCAGAATAAGAAATGAAGTAGCCACAGCTGACCTCTCCTGGCTTTTAAAAAAAAGTTATTTGTGCTTTTGTTAAGACCCGGAGTCTGAAAGTATTCCAGGAATTGCTAACCTAGTTGCATCATAGTTTATTATTGTTTGTATCCGACCATTCGTCCCTTAGCATGGGTGAAGCCACACTGTAGCCATGGATGTCAGGCCCTGAACTCTTGAATAGATACCCAACCCCCCTGAAGTCCCTCTGCCTTCAAATTCGATCATACATAGTAGCCACAAAAATCCCACCAGGGAACATATCTGATCATGCCCCACCCCTGCTGAAAAGGGTTCCGGCTTCCTCATCAGTCCAAAGGTCACTCTGTGTTTGTATCATCCACACTGTCTTTGCCTCTCTATCTTAAGTACCCATTCCTCATAATTAACAGTCAAGGTTGTTTGTATTTTTTTTTTCAGTCAGTAATAAATGCCTGAGGGTGAAATTGTTCAGTTAAAAGGTTTACTTGTATATGCTCAAGAGGTTACTAGATCTGTGAAGGTGCTGGGGGGTGAGGTGGTCCCCCTTCTAGCTCCAGCATCCTCCTGTGGGCCCATCTCACTGTAGAAAGAAGAGACAGGCATCCTCAGCGAGGGGAATCTCTTAACTGTTTGCATATCCTTCATTTCCTCATACTTTCCTAAAGCCGAGCTTTTACATTTTGCTCCCTCTCCAGCAGCCCAGATTCAGTCATATTAAGAAGGCCCATATGAAAAATGTCAGCACTGGATGTGTATGGAAGGTGTGTGTATCTTAGTTTCAAGGCTCAAGCCTATCTTTGAGGAGACAAGTGGCCTGATTCTCCATGTGACAGCAGTGTAGAGAAGTGAAATATGGGACAGATTCCTCAGGCTGAGGGTCAAGAGCAGCAGAGCAACCTGTGATGGTGGGAGAGGCTCTCCCTGGGAGGCGGGGCCTTCATCCTAACCCTGCACCTCTGTGCTTAGTCTCTGGGCTGTGGCCAAGCCATCTAACTCAACTTGAGTCTCCCTTCTGACATCTATAAGCTGAGGAGCTGAACTGGCTGATAGGAAAGCGAGGCGCCTACGTGTTGCTCAGCAATAAAGACATGGAGACAGTTTCATATCTACAAACCTTGCCAGACCTCAGCAGAAGGAAACACCTGTCATGGCAAGAGCCATTCTGGACAGTAGAACCCCAATTGTCCGATCTCAGGGGTTTTTATTGACACAGAAGCTCCTCCGGGTGTTCTACTAATAGCACATGCAGATCATGAGGAATCGAACATCTTTTACATAAGGCCAACACCTGATAATACAAACGCAAGATGATAAAAAATGCCAAGGCCTAGGCAGCCCTTCCTCCAACAATGCACGAAACAGCCATTTTAAACATGCTAGAAATAAACTTCTACAACAGAAAAGTGCTGGCTCGAAAATTCTATTATTTTTGCTTTCCAGAGAGAGACCTGCAAATGATGTTTGGCTCTAGGG
This sequence comes from Cricetomys ansorgei, assembly GCA_026225945.1. Lineage (NCBI taxonomy): Eukaryota > Metazoa > Chordata > Mammalia > Rodentia > Nesomyidae > Cricetomys > Cricetomys ansorgei. The sequence goes on along the minus strand of JAMJFZ010001868.1, from coordinate 3,138,131 downwards.
AGAACCTATGCAGAGGTAGCAAATAATGCTGAAGACAGAGAAGTCAGGATATTAATGGCTAACCTCTTAGAGTTACTATTGCTATGATGGAACACCATGACCAAAAGGGCTTATTTGGTTTATACTTCCATATCATAGTCCATCACTGAAGGAAGTCAAGGCAGGAGCTCAAACAGGGCAGGAGCCTGGAGGCAGGAGCTGATGCAGAGGCCGTGGAGGGGTGCTGCTTACTGACTTCTTTGCTCTGGCTCATTCAGCCTGCTTTCTTATAGTACTCAGGACCACCAGCCCAGGAATGGCAAATGAGCTAGGACACTTCCTCATCAATCACTAATTAAGAAAATGCCCTTTAGGCTTGTCCACAGATCAGTCTTACGGAGACATTTTCTCAACTCAGACTCCCCCCTCTCCAATGGCTCTAGCTTGTGTCAGGTTGACATAAAACACACAGCTAGTAGGCAGTGTTTAACCTGGGGATTTTAACTGCTTAAAATACCTGCAAATAGGCCAAGACAAAGACAGTGTAAATGAGCAATCATAGTCAAGTACATATAGTAATTTGTATATAACAGTTAACAGAAATAGAAAATAATCTTTACACCGTGATGTTTTGGTGATCTGGTTTTGCTAAATAGGTAGATTTACATCCATTTCCTGACATAATTGTATAAATACTTATGACAGGAGAAATTCTGAGGAACCATTCTGAATGTAATTAGAGAGTCGGACCTGGCCCGTTATTAGAGCTCAGTAGAAAAATATGGAAGAATCGAATGAATTCTTTCTGAAATATTTTGCACAGCAAAGAGAAGGGGAAATTTTTTGCACACTCCAATTTTCTGCACTTGGCTCTGCAGCTTCACTTCCAGGGCTGTTTCTTTGTTCTGGCGACAGCCCTGTGGTTTGTACCCACCTGGATTCATCATCTCTCATTTGATTAATTCCCTGTTGTCCTTCTCTGCACACCAGAAGGTCATTTGTTCCTCCCAGTGTGTTTTATTGTTGGGTTTTCTTTATGGCCCTCTAGGCCGAGACACAAAATCCTTTTCTGCTCTTTTGTTTCTTACTGCTATTCTCCCAAATCATTGCACATTTAACAACACAAATTATTCTCTAACAGTTTGGGTTTTTTGTTTGTTTGTTTTTTTCACAAGAGCCACAGGATTCAGGCCAAAGCATGAGCAGGGCTGGCTCCTCTTGGACACTCGGGAGGAGAATGCATAGCTTTGATTGTTCTGCTGATAATGGCTGCCTGTGTTCTTTGACCTGGATAGAGCCATCTCCCCTAGCCTCAAGGAGGATCAAGCCAACCCTGGCTGATATCCCTTTCCCCTTGGTAGTCAGACCTCCCTGCCTTGCTCTTTTAAAGACAAGTGTGGCCTTAACTCTGGGTGTGAGGTAATCCAGAGTACCTTCTCTTCTGAAGCCTTAATCACAGAGTCCATGGGGCCATGTAGAGCAGCACTCACAGGTTTCTGTGGTTGAGGAAGTGGATATCCAGAGACAGAGGCAATATTTATGTATCCTTCTTTCTTCTTTGCCACAACCTTTTCCTTTGTTTTTTACTACTTTTATAGGAAATTACGTACACAAATCACATGAGTGCCTATATACACAAATACATAGAAAAAGCGTAGTCCCCTGTCCCTGAACAAGTGACCTCTATTGGAATTGGTACAGTTACACAAGCCAGAAAGGTCAGACTTCTCATTACTTCTTAGGATGAAGAGGTAGTGTACATCTGTACCTCCTCTGGGAGTAAACTCTGTGTGCTAGCTGAGTGATTATAGTCACTGACCGAGCTGTCTTCTAGGTCTTAAATTCTCTCTTTGACTATTTCTAGTGTATTATTGAAGTTGCACCCTTCACAAGATATAGGTCTTTCACATATTATTCAGTGTCTTAAAATATAAAGTTTAGAGGTGTTTAGTATACTTGCAGAGTTGTGTGGCCAACACCACTATGGGATTTTTAGGGTATTTTTTACTCTAAAAGAAATTATAGACCCACCATTCGCTGTCATTCATATTCCTCCCCTTTCTATCCAATTACAAATCTGTCTTGTCTCAATGGATATACCTATTCTGAACATTTTATTTATTTATTTTTATTTTTTTCTTTTTTTCGAGACAGGGTTTCTCTGTTGTAACTCTGGCTGTCCTGGAGCTCACTCTGCAGACCAGGCTGGCCTCGAACTCACAGAGATCCGCCTGCCTCTGCCTCCTGAGTGCTGGGATTAAAGACATATGCCACCCTTGTCTGGCTATGAGCATTTTATATAAATGGAATTAAGTCCATAGGCTTTTGTCATGTAGCACGGTGCTGTCAGCATCCATCCATGTTGTACACAGTTCTTTGTTATTGCCAAATAGCACTCATTGTTAATTAACATGCTATGCTTATTAACCGTTCATTGGTCATGGGCATCGGAGTTGTTTCTGTTTGTTGTCACAGTAAATAATGTAACTGTGACATTTCTATATGTGTTTCCATGTAACACATGTTTTAATTGCTCTTGGGCTTTATCTGAGAGGATAATTGTCAGTCTGTTCTGCTTAATATTCTGAGGATCTGCTCAAGGGTTGTAGAGAATAATCAGACCCTATCGCCATGCTGTCGATCTGTGGGTTCCAGTTTCTTCACGTTCCTTCCAGCCTTGTTACTGTGTGTGTTTCGGGTGTTGCCACTCTGCCAGGTCTCACTGTGGATATTCTTTGCATTTCCCTAATAAATGCTACATCTTATTTGGTGTTCTTTTTAGAGAAATGATCAAATCCTTAGTTCTCTGCAAACTCAGGTTGCTTGCCTTTTGATTGTAAGGATTCTTCTTTGCTGGAGAGCAGACTCTCCTCACTTCCCCACTGTCCTGGAGATTCTTTCCTTCCTGTGAGATGCCCTTCTCAGCCCAGCAGTGTTAAGTTTTGGTAACGTGCAGTTTTTGTCTCCCTACCACTCCCCACCCCGTGGTTGCTTTTGTTTTTTTATATGATGATTAAGAAGTCATTACCAAGCTATTGGAGATTTACTCTTGTGTTTCTTTTTTTCTCAAAATTTTATAATCTTAGCTCTTGCATCTAAGTGTGATTAACAAGAGTTAAGTTTTGTGTGTAACCCAGTGTCGTCATATGAGTTTACTGTTTGGTATTTGTTGAAATAATTCTCCTTGAGGACCAGTTTGGCAACTCCTATAGAGAAGCGTTGTGGATTTGGTTGGGGAGTGTGTTTTCTCTCTAGATCATTTGGGACCTATTTAAATAATATTTCCTTACAGGCAGAAACTCATTTTCCTTGGCTATTCTTTAATGTCTCCCGTGGATAACCTATAGTTTGCAGTGTGTACAGTTACCCTCCTATCAACAAAATATATTCCTATATATTTTGATGCTATTGTAAGTGATAAGATACTTTTCTCTTTTTAAGATTTTTTTTTTGTGTGTAGGTATGTGTGCATTTGTATGTGGGTGTGTATTCATTGTGCGTGTGCGCGCGCGTGCGGGTGCATGCACGTGGGCACGCCCACGCACGTGTGGTGTGCACACCAACATATGTAAATGCATGGAAGCAATTTGTCACCCTTGGGCATCATTTCCTCAGGAGCAGTGATGGAGAACGGAGATTAAGCAGACTTCCAGCAGAAAAGCTTTAGGGATCATGGTACAAAGTGTTGGGCAATTAGACAGAGGGTTACCGCGCCCACGTATCACTGTGCGACCGTGGTCGATCTTACTAAATGATTTTTAACTAGAGATCAGAAGCAAGGATAAAGAGCCTTGCCTGAGAAGAACTGTGGGAAGCTTCATCTCAGCTGAAGAAACTGAGTGTGTTCTGGGCTCGGCAAAGTGGCCAGAGCAGAGTGTGGCAGAGCATACTGGGTGGCGGGTGAAGTTGGAAAAGATGCCAGAGCCAAATGGGACTCAAGGGCCTCGCCGAGTAGCACTGTTAGGTTCTAAGAGTATAGAAGGCACTGAAGGTTAGCAGGTCCTGCAGCTTGATCCCATGGGATGTGCAGGACACTCACTGCATGGACCTGTGTGATTGGGATGAGAACAGAGATCACTGGGACAGTAACTTTAGGAGGAGCCTTCCCTGCTTAACATCTAAGCATCTGCATTGCAGCTAACATGCCCTTACTGTGGAGAATGAGGAACCTGGCCCTAAGCAAAGTTTCCTAGTGCTCAGGTTGTGTTGGGACTCACAGCAGCCAGACTTCATGCCCCTGTTAGCCATTTGACTGCCAGTTTATGCCTGTTTGTGTATACAAAGGAAAACCAGAATATATGAACTCAAAGATTTAACTACTTTCTCCTCTTCTTCCTATTATTATTATTGTTGTTGTTGATATTGAAACTTTCAAAGTATTATTTTCTATGTAGTAGGTGCTTTGATATAATACCTGGAAACACTACGAGTACCTTCTTTGTTGGAGGCTTTTCTTCCTCCCAGAATGGAGCCTCAAAACAAGGGTGCATTAAATCGCTTACTCAGTGCCTAAACCCATTCTGTTTTCCAATGAATCTTGACTGAATTGGGAATGGTGTGGTTATGAGCCTGGCAGTAGATAGTCTAAGCTAACATAACAATCCCAAGGCCCAGTTTCCCAGAATTCCCTGTAGTGAGCACAGCTATATGACTTGATGCTAACCATTAAGACCCTAGGAGAAGTCCAATGGGATGAGGGTGGGGATTCAGGCAAAGTGTTTCACATCGTGATGAAACATGACAAATTGCTTTTTCTTTCTTTTATTCCTTGGATGCTGATGAGGTGATCAGAGCAGCCATCCTGCTACCACGAGGGGAACAGGAATAAAGGAAAGGCGAAGAGACAAACAGAAATGGCTGTCTTGACGTCAGTGCTGTCTAGCCGGCAGCAGCAGCCCTGAGCATTCCAACTCCTTGTTTGTCGAGTTTATTCTTAGACAGGTCTTCTAATGCCTAAAAGCAAACACAGTGTTGGATCGAGTAAATTGAAAGCTATTATGAGCCTTTCCTATATGCTGCGACAGATTAAAAAATGTCTGTGATCTTCAGGGTGACCTTTAGCCTGCTTGAAAACAACCACCGAAAGGGGAGTTTCATACCTTGTGTTTAGAAGTGATCGCAGTTGGGAGCGATGAGTTGTGAACTCTGAGATGTAATTTTCAGAATAAATGAACTTATCTGTATGAACTCCGCGTAGCAAGTGCTGCCAAACTACTGTTCTCGGGCAGTATCTTCCCAGGGCCTTTTTTATGACAGTCTCGGTTTCTGGTGAAGTACATCCCGTGTGTTTATGGCTGTGGCGGAAACGACGGCCACATTCAGGGTAGTAGCACAAATAGTCTAATTTCTTGAAAATGTGGAGCTCCAACAGACTTTATTGGATTTCCAGGTAATGGCGCTATTAAATTTTCTACCTTTCCAAACTGTACTGTGGCCGGGTTCCAAGCTGGTGACTTAGAGACAGTTGAGGCTCTGTATGTTTATGGGCGAAAAAATTTATCTCAGGATTCTCATTGGCTCACTGGGGTAAGGAAAATAAATCCGATTTTCTTCTTTATCACGTGAGACTTCGCGTGCAGCACGCAGGTAGGAATGGTCAGTGACGTGCCCCGTGGAGACAGGGACGGAAGTGAACACTGTTCATTAGACCGTCAGGGGAAAAGACAGTCACAGGGGAGGCACGCTGCAGGGAGAAGGGGACTTCGAACACCATCTAATAGAAATCCTACCTTTAGCCTTGTACTTTGAGACCTAGAAAGAGTTTGGCCATTCATTGAAAAAAGAAAAACTTGGGGTTACCTTCTGTACTCTCTTCTTTTTAATTGTTCCTTTAATTTTTTTTTTTTTTTTAGATTAGAATGTAATTACATCCTTCCCCCTTTCCTTTGCCTCCTCCAAATCCTCCCATATAACCTTTCTTGCTCTCTTTCAAATTCATGGCCTCTTTTTTTCATTGATCAGCATCACACATGTATTTGTATGTGTATTTACATAGCTATCCCTAAATATCAACCTGCTCACTCTGTGTAATGCCACCCGTATGTCTGTGTTTTCGGGTCTGACCGTTTGCTATCGGATAACCAGTTGCTTTGCTCTTCCCTAGGGAAGACTGTTTCTCCCGCTCTCAGCATTTTTTATTTGTCTGTCGTTCTTTGTGTTGGGTTGAGGCCTCCTGGGCCGGCCCCATCCATGTAAAAATGCCTGCTGTCCTCAATCAGCTCATGTTCAGGCAGTTATGTAGGAGAGACTTGGTGAATGTTGCTTCTGACATTCCCAGGAGAGCATTTCAAAGAACACCCAGAACCCCAAGACACAGACTTGTGTTGGACTGCCTTATTTTCCCATTGAAAGGGTCGCCCCATGGCACTTCTGGACAGGATCACAGAAATCACTGGGCTCATTCAGTGCTCTCTGGGGAATTCATGTTGCTCATGTAAAGGATCTTTGGAGCTCAGACTCAGGAACTAGGTGGTGTTCTGCAGGTCCCATAAGAGGCTGGACAGTCCAAGCCCAGTAAACCAAAGCCCTTGCAAGTGGGAAGCATTCAGTGGGTTCCACGGGAAGAAATGGGTCTCAGGTCAAGGGCCCCTTAGGAATCAGGTGGTAGAGAACAGATCATGCCTGTGGGTACTGGGAGTGAACTGGGGTAAATTAGTTAGTTTGGCCAAACTGGGCCAGAATAAGCCATTCTTAAGAGCTCATCCTGGTTTTTGTTTTTTAAGTTGGTAGAAGCTCTTAAAGTAATTAATGATGTGATGATGGTGACAGTTTACAGGCTTTATTATTATTATTTTTAAAACTAAAACATAATTACTTTCCCTTTCCTCTTTCTAACCCCTCCTATGTTTCTTTCTTTGCTCCCTCTTGAATTTGTGGCCTCTTTTTCTTTAACACCTAAATAAAGAAATACTCAGTTCATTTAGTGTTACTTGTACATACATGATTTCAGGGTCAACCACTTGGTATTGGATAGCCAGTTAGGGGCTCATCTTCCCTGAGGAAGACTACTTCTCCTGCTCTCAACACTCTTGCCTGTGGTTGTTTATCTAGGGGTGGGCCCTTGAGACATCCCCCCTCCCTGTTAGCCTGTCTACTGGTGTTTGTCCTTGCTCAGCCGTGCTGCCGAGGTATCATGAGTGAAGCTTGTCTGTCATTTCTGGGAGACACAATCTCACAGCAGACTTCCTGGTCCTTTGGTTCCTACCATCTGTCCTCCACCTCTTCCTGAATGTTCTCTGACCCTTAGGTACAGGGATTGTGTTGTAGATGTATCAACTGGGACTGCATTTTGACTGGTGGTGGTTTTCCTATCTGCTTCAAAGAGAAGTTTCTTTGATGAGGGGGTGAGAGGATCAATATTCGGAATGCAGTTAGGAGTTAGGCTTATTTAGCAAAGGGGTGGTGGTAGGTTCCCCTCTAAAATTCATGACCTTATTCTCTCTGGATAGTTGCTTTTGCAATACCAGGCTTGATTTTCCTCCTGTTGAAAATGCCTTAAGTCCAACTAGGGAGCTCTTGGCTACCATTAAAAATCCAGTGCCACCATGGATAGGGATACCATGCCATGCTGGTCCTTCACACACAGCCTTCACTGTGCCTCCGCCTTCCTGAGTGCTTTATACATGCTGAGCTGTCTAATTCCCACACAAGCTTTATGTGTTCGGTACTCTGTCTGCGTGTCCTAGTTAGGAAGCTGAGGTTAGATGACTCCCTTAGAGACCTGCTCACAGAAGACAGTGAGATGGAGGTCCAGGAAGATGGCGTGGCCCCAAGTCCAGCTCACAGTGTTCTGGGTGGGTACATACGGTGATGGTGACGACGGATGCAGGACTGTGCGTACAGCCGGGAGGGGCAGGCGGCAACGGGAAGATGTAGTGCAGGCTTCTCTGGCACCAGTGAAAGCTCACCTAGATCCAAATGGTAGAAGTGGAGGCGACAGCAGGGAAGCTCAGCTTGTGCTTTGGAGGACAAACTGATGGTGTCAGGTCCCTGACCAGTGGTGGGGGCTTATGAGGACCACGTTGGCAGATGGCCGGGGTATTGTTTGCCTGTCCCCTGCAGCTGACTTGTGAGAGTAGTGGACGAGAGCTATTGAGAGGGTGATTGTATTAGTGACTTTTTTCTTCACTGTGACCAAATACCTGACTGGAAGGGAGAGCTCAAGGGATGAGGATTTATTTTGGCTCACAGTATAGTCCATCATGGCTGGGAAGGCGTGGCAGGGGCTCTGTGTAGGGGCAGGGTGAGGTGACCTGGTGCTAGGCTGAGCTGTCATCCCCAGAGACCAGCCTTCCAGCTGAGCCCGATGTCCCCGAAGGCTCTGTACCACAGTGCCATCTGGTCAGCAGGCTCCAGGAAGCCGCCTATGCCTCTGCCTCCCCAGAACAGAGCTCACAAGCCCAGACCACCTTACCCTGCTTTCTGTGTGAGTGCTAGGGGTTGAACTTGGGTGCACATGTTTGTATGGAAAGTGCTTACTGAGTTACCTACCCAGCCCCTTGACTAGAGTTCTCACAAGGAAAAACAATGGCAGCCAGAGGCAGAGGAAGATGATGTTACGGGTTCCCTGTGCACACACACTCCATGATCGGACCAAACTCTGTTCTTTCTGGGTCCTTAGTCCAGATCAGGACTGAAAATGATTTTCTTCCCTCCCAAGGAGTGCTCCTCATCTGTGTGTCCTCTCTAAGCTCAGGCCCAGCCAAAGAGTGGAGAAGGGACAGCTGATACTCTTGTGCAAAACAAAACAAAACGAAACCCAAAAGACTGAAGGGGACTAGAAAGCATAGGGATTTCAGTTTGGGTTTATATTTCATTGCCTTTTCTATGGGTGAGACAGTTTTTTCCTGCCGCCTCCCTCCCTCTCTCTCCACCTCCCCCAGCATCTCTCTCTCCTTCCTCATCAGAAGACCTTCTGAGAGTGTCAGGTTGGTCAGTGCGACTGCACCTGTCTTCGCCTTCAGTTATGACATCCAGTTTTGAGTTCTTAGGGAAAGATGGAGTTGGGAGTTCCATGAGCACCATGGCATGGCCATGGGTGCACACTGTTCCAGGCTCAGCTACATGGGGAGCCTGAAGGGAACTAGCCTGTTGTAAATTCCTTAGCTTCTGCGAAAGCAGTTTGCAATGTGGATTTTGATCCTGTCCTGTCACCAGTAGAATGTCACACGTTCCTTTTCTCTCATGTGTGTGAGGGGATGGGACATTTACCTCAGGAGAGATGTGTGGCGGATAAATGAGGCGTGTATGAAAGAACACCAAGCATGTCTCTGATTTGCTGTCTTCTCAATAGAAGATTCTGGATTGTACTTGGGAATGAGCCCAGAGACTGTGAGGGAGGAGAATCTAAGCAATGTCTTTCCTCATTTTATATATGTGTTTATTCCATTTCTGCATAGTAACCATGCAAAGTAAATATTCTTTTTTTCTTAAAACGAACTCCCAAAATACTTAATTTCTAACAGAAGTTACAAATTATTTGGAAAGTAAATCTTCTTAATCCAGATAACAACTGAAGTTCAGGGAAGTTTGAAACAAAATAGTTTCGCTACCTCCTAATATTTAGCTCTTACTTTTATAGATTTTACCTCTACCTCTAAGATGGGTATGATAGTGTTCTTCCTCTTCCCAAGGAGGTTAGGAAGGCCCGTGTGGTAAATACACAGAAAGCCTTAACACAATAGTTGGTAAATCAGTCCATGTATGATAACAGGTTTTAGAAATCACTGTCTCCTATGCAGGTTCTGGCCAGGTCTGACCCTACTTAGCTTCTGAGATCAGATGAGACTGGGTATGTTCAGGGTGATATGGTGAGAGATATTACTGTCGTTGTAAAAATCTCCAGGTGTCTTCTAAGCCATCATGTGTCAACGCCAGGATTGTTTCAATAGCTCAATATGTTGAAATGGGGTTTCACTGCCTGTTTTGAAAATTAGAACAGATTTGGTTTTCATGGAAGAGGGTTGAGGACACGGTGCTGGAAGCTTCAGGAAAGCCTGACACAGTGGCTTGTCTTTAATTTCAGCCCTCAGGAGGCAGAGGCAGGCAGATCTCTGATATTCGAGTACCCTCTCTTACCTTTTTCTTTCCCCAAAATAGTTCTTCCTCACCTCTCCTGATTCCCCTACAGCAACTCTTTTTGCCTAAGGAAGAAAAGCCTGCAACAGCCCTGATACCACAAAGTCTATAGGCTGTTGGGGCACATCAGAAGCACCCAGAAGCCAACCTGAAAAGGCTGATGCTGATGGAAAACTGAGACTTGCATGTCCAGGAGGTCTTCATGATATAGAACAAAATTTCTGTTGCTCACTTTCTGAGGTTAATGGAAACACAGTCCATTGTCCCGAAAGTAGGAAAGAGACAAGGACTTCCGTGGCTCTCTTAGTTGAGCCATACTATTTGATAACTAAGTACCATATGAGGGGACGAATCTCCTGAGCCATTTCCACACAGAAAGTGAAGACAGGATGGGCGAAGTAAAAAGACCCACGGGGAAGCTTGTGGATCCATGCACCAAGCAACAATAGTGGCCTAACCTTAGAAATGAGTGAAAGCTAGGTGTCGTATGTTTTCCCATGGAACACCATGCCTCAAAATGGGCTAGATCTTAGCTGCCCTAAGCCTCTGACTCTAGCTGCCTGTTGCAGGGATTCAAATATTGTATTGAGGGGAGGGAATATGTCCAGCATGTGACAGCATGGAGACTTCTCAGCGCAGATGGCACGGCTTTAATTAGTAAATGGTCAGGAAACAGAAAGATTGGGGGTAGATTCATTGTTTTTTTAACATACATGGGAGTAACACACATGAGATTTTTCTTAAATGGGCAGCATCTAACTATGCTGACTATACTGTATCCTTTTTTAGGTAATTACAAATATACAATTACCATCAATGCAAGAGTTTATTTTTGGAGGGAGAGAAGTGCAGAGCACAGGCCTCCTGGGACAGCTGGTGAAGTCTTTGTTGCGATCTGGGCAGGAGTTCCATAAGAATGTTTGCTTTATCAGTCTGTCTTGTGTGCTTTCCTTAGTTGTGTTATATTTTATTGTAAGGAGACTTTATAGTTTGGGTAGTACAGCAACACAGTGAAGTGTTTGCTGTCCAGAACCCAGGTTAAAAAGCCAGGCCTGGATAGCACTGTGTGCTTGTAATCCCAGTGTCAGGAAGGCAGAGACAGGCAGCTCCCCAGAGCTCAGTGGACATAGCTAGCCTAATGGACGTGATGCTGTTTGTATGTCCTTATTACAAGGACTCAGAATTTCGTCTCCCAGAGCATTCTATTGTACAAAGTATAAAGGGCAGCATGCGATGAATGAGCACAGTAGAAAGACTAATGCAGTCTATATCGATCAGGCTAGCCCCATGGAACCTAGGGAAGGCTTGAATCTCTGAAAAATGGCGTTCCGCAGCATAACATCATCTCTCTCCTAGATCAACTCAGCTTTAATCCCAGTAGCTCTTTCTGTAGAATCACATTTGGTCACTTTGGATGAAAGCCTTAAAAGGCTTTCAATCACTCACACAGTCACCATTTAGCATCTTCAGATGCCCAGTGAGTCTTCCAGGGGTCACCCCCCCCAACACACACACACACACACACACACACACACACACTGTGTGTAAGTCAGCCGCAGCCTGCAGATCTACTTTGCAGCGTGCCCCCACAATGTCCTGTTTGGACAGCCTAGGCCGGTCTAATATGGCCTTAACCAAGAGGACTCAGCCATCCTACCAGAATCTCTTAACATGCTTCCAGTAGGCCAACCTAGGTGAGTTCTCAGGATGTAATGGAGATCCTGGGGGCTGGAAGTAAGCCTGCATTCTATGATGAGTTCCTATGTCTTACCATTTGGTTTTATCCGGTTAACAAAGCCAAATCATATAGCTGAGGACGGAACCCGTGAGGAGTGACCGCGCAGTGCGGGCAGATGGTGAGGGCGCAGGAGGGCACAGGTGATGAGCGTGCCAGTGCAGCCGGTCGGCCGGTCACCCGGCAGTCCATTTGGAACTGGCACGCCTCTGAAGCACTAAACACTGCCATTATTTGTAAACCACAAGTATAATGCCTTTGAAATGCAAAAGGTGGGAATCTGGGACACAAATGAAGGAAGCTAATTTTTCCCTTCCTTTTAAAATTTCCTGGTGCACAGATACAGAAGTAACCCTAAATGGAAAAGAAGCCTCTGTTTACCGACCTGTCCTGAGGATCTCTTTTCCAGTTGTTGGTGTTTCCCCCAGAAAGGCATTGCAGACAGCAGCCTTCTCCCAGGCTCGGTGGAGCCTTCTTTGTTTGATGCGTTCTTAGGGTTGGTTTTGGAGAAGACCCAATGGGGAAGATACAGAACTGAAACCACGAATCTACATCTTGAAGAGTCTTTGTGTGAGGCATGAAAACCAGGGTTAGGATCAGTCCGTGCACCTTCCTTAGGAGAGCTGCATTTTTCACTCTTTTTAAGTTTAGTAACTGGTCAATTTAGACTCTCTGAAAATAGTGATTCTTAGCAAATACATAGTGTGCATATATACAGATAGCAAAAAGTTTATTACTAATTATGATTATGAACAAAAGATTCAAGTCTGTTTCCACTGGGCACAGCATTATATGTGGATTCAGTGTGTGCATCTTTACTCTCTTCCCTATAGAAATTTTAAAAAATGTTGAAACAAGATTCTGACTGTATATATGCTTATTAAATGCTTTTCGTTACGTGCACATTACAAAGTTAAGCCCACACCAGTCGCCTAATTAACGCTGTGCGCTATACTCAACGTGTAGGTTAAAGTTGAGTCTTGCTTGTTGTCTGACTTTAGAGGCTCCTACCTCTAAGAGTCAGATAAAATTTCATGTATTTCCTCTCAATTGTGTTATTTTGTTCTCCTGAGCGGCAAGGATAGGGGACCTGGGTTTTACTTGTCAGTTGCTGTTTTCATTTGTCTGTATTTGAAAATGTCAGACAGCATCAACTCCAAAAGAACCCGAGAAATGCGGTAAGAATTATCTGGCAGCATTAATTAATTCAGGTGGAGCCACCTTCGTGCAGGAAGTCCTGGTGAGTGTGGCATCATGGCCAGGAGCCTGGTGTTCGGGGGTGAACAGGTACAAGTCAGGATAGCGGCTCTGTGACCTCCTTTGGTATGACCTCTGCCAGGCTGTCTAACGGTGCGTGTCTTCTTCTTACTCTGTAGGATTGACATTGTCACTGGACCGATTGTGTAAGGCTGTGGGGGTGAGGAATAGCGTCACAGAGCCTTCACGCACAGTAGTACCCTGGCAATGGCACATGACTGCTGGTACCCTGGTCATTCGATGTAGCTGCTGCGTTTTATAGACCTTGAAATAGAGATACAGCTCTTAGGGGAAAATATCGAAACCCCTGGAGATTGACTCGGTATGTGTTTGTAGAGAGATAGCACAGAAAGGTTTAATACATAGAAAGGTTTAATCCTGGCATACAGTGTCTCAACTAACAGGAGTTTGTGGATTTTCAAGCTGAGTTATACATTGATAGAGTGTTTGACAGACCACCTCTTCCTGCTTGACAGGGTAAGATGTTGATGATTTCAGTAACGCCGGAAGAAAGTTTTCCATTAAAAGTTGAACTCACTTTACCATTTGTGAACATTTCCACAAGATCTTACAATGGGGCAGGGAAAGAAGGAAGATGTGGACCCACTAAAGTTTGTAGGGTGCTTCTGTTGGGTGTACAGAGCTCTCCAAAACACGTGGGCTTCCTTCAAAAAGTTTGCGGCCTATTGAGAAAACGGATCACGTAAATGTAAGAGGATACACAACACGTGTGTATGTGTACTCCACTACACATGTGTTGGCAATAGTAGTAGCAGTGTTTATGATTGCATAGCATGTACAAGGTACTAAAGCAAAAAGCAACCCTGTGATTGCCCATTTGATCCTCAGGGTAAGATCGATGATAATCTCGGCAAGCAGTTGAAGACAGTTGAACCATCTGACACACAGGAGGCATATGTTTTCATCAGCAAGGACCCAGGTGTCAAGTTAGAACTTGAGTCTGAGGTCCCAATTTTCAAAGTGGAGAATCTGAGGTACGGCTTGACCTCCTTTGGTTGCCTAGAGGAGAGCTCATCGCTTAGTTTCCTTGGTGTTTTGTGGAGGACTGGAATGATCAGTGTGTCACTGTACCCAGGACTACCCTGTATGCTGGAACGTGTCACGCACCCTTTCAGGTGAACCCTGTGTGTCTTTATAGTTACCCATGCCCAGAAGTTCTAAACCATGAGCCGTTGCCTGTTATCTTAATATACACTATAGATTCCAGAAGTAAAAGCTTCTAAATGAAAGATAATTGTACTGGATATTTGGGGGACTTTTCTAAGAATCGATTAGCATTTTGAAGTCAGTGTTAATGACTGCAGTGCATATCACCCCGACAGCACAGCGCACAGCCCTGCCAGCCTGCGTGAATAGCTCCGCTAATAGCAGCGCTTTAGGCGCTTCACTGAGACCCTGTTCTTGAGCCTGATAATTTGTCTTTTGAAGTGCATCCCAACTTTATTTTTTCCTTTAAAAATTTGTGTGTGTGTGTGTGTGTGTGTGTGTGTGTATGTGTGTGTGTGTTGGTAAGCTACCTATACATTTTACCTCAAGAAAGTAAAGGGGAGAGTTATGGAATCATGTGTACAGTGCTCCTCAGGTGTGTTACTGCAACAATACGCCAGCGTCAGCCAACGTATAAAAGAGTTGAGTGCATCTGCTTTTAGAGGCTGTGGCCGTGGTTCCTGCATGGTCTCCATTCTTTCGAGAACTATGCTGAATCTAGGATGTTCCTCAAAGACCACACTTTGAAGGCTTAGTGCCCAGCCCATTGTGCTCTCAGGAGGTCGGGTGCTATTGGGAGGGAGGGCTTATTGCAGGGGCTTTTAGTTCATTCATTTTCGTGCTCTCAAAGGGGATTGTGGAGCTCTAGTCTTTTCTTTCCTATTTCCCTCCGTGCCACAGCTTTACTCCACTATACATACATACCAACCCTTTTGTCCTGCCTTGCCACAGGCCCCAAAGCATGGGGCAAACCATCTATGGATTGAAACTTCCAAAACCTGTGAGCCAAAACAAACCTTTCTTGTTTATATGTTAATTATCTCAAGTATTTTATTATAGTAACAGAAAACTAACAAAGTTGCATGACAGTGGGAATGACCAAGTGATAGCATTTTAAGCCAGAAGCAGAGAGACAGAACTGGTCAGGGGCAAGACTCAGGCTTTTATTATAACCCTCTTGCTAGAACTACCAAGGGGTTATACAATAATGTCTTAGAGTTTCTATTGCTGTGATTAAACACCATGACCAAAAGCAACTTGGGAAGGAAAGGCTTTATCTCATCTTAAAACTCTCAGGTCACAATCTATCACTGAGGGAAGTCAGGACAGGAACTCAAGGCAGAAACCTAGAGGCAGGAACTGAAGCAGAAGCCATGGAGGAGTGCTGCTTATTGTCTTGCTCCTCATGGCTTGCTCATCCCGCTTTCTTAAACACCCCAGGACCACTTGCCTGGGGTGGCACAGCCCACAGGGAGCTGGGCTCTCCCATATCAATCATTGTGGAGTCAGTTTCTCAATTGAGCTTGAGAGTTCCTCTTTCCAAATGACTCTAGTGTGTGTCAAGTTAAAAACAAAACAAAAACAAACACCGTAACCAGGACAGAGAAATGCGTCAGGCCTTTAACAACCCACGGAACTTCCTCTAAGGAAGATCAAGGCTTTGATAGACACTTGGGGGACGCAGCTTACATTCAAACCCTAGCATTGTTTGAAGTGGGTGGACAGGGCAGAGAACAGAGCGAGTCCAGAGAGAAGAATAAGCAGACCTGTTTGCCTGTATTCGAGGGAAGACAGGTAAAGGAGAATTATTTCAGCTTTTATCCATTGTTTCATTTCTCTTTTGCATCATTTAAAAGTACAGACTACTTTGTATTAGACATTAATGTAAGCTGGTCATTCATTCACCAATGTACTTGTGTAATGGTGCTTTTTGACCCCTGTGGCCGGCACAATGAACCCTCTTGAAAGTACTGTTTGAGGGGAAAATGCTGTTGCTAAATTGTTTGACTTCAGTACCTTTATGCTTCATCCCTGAGTCACAGCCTTGCGTGTGTGTTGTGTGCATGTGTGTTGTATGCATGTGTAGACATGCATGAGAATGCCAGAGGGCAACTTCAGTGTGTCAGGAGCTGTCTACCATGCTGTTAGAGATAGGCTTGGGGCTTTCTCGTTAGGCTTGGCTGGATTCTCCTGTCTCCGCCTCCTGGGTGCTGGGATGATGAGCATGCACCACCATGTCTGGTGACTCTTTACTTGGGTGCTGGAGATACAAACCCATCGTCATCATCCCCAGCCCCCACAACTGTATTTTTAACGCAGAACTTGGAGTGATTTGCCACTAATCTTTAAGATTTTTTTTTTTAACCTCAGTATGATTTAACAGAAAGCTGGGCACTTGCAGTGAATGCTGACAGAGCCCATCACAGTACTCCTGAGCTGGTATTTCTGACAATCTTTATATTAATATTTTGATTAACTTTTTTTTTTTCAAAAGAAATATCACACGGCCCACATAGGTTGTTTGAAATCCACAGTATCACATTAAAAGTGAAGTTAAAGAGTTTTCTTTAACTCAGTGTGTTGTACACTCATCTGTCCTGGACTTGGTGGCAAACCACTGATTAGAACTCAGTTTGTGTTTAGATTTCATAAAATGTATTTGAAAAAGTAGATTCATCTATACATGAAGTCACAAACTTAACTATTTCCCCCGAGGGTCAGATAGCAACTTAGGAAATTCTATCTAAATTGCAGCTTAATAAAGTTGACAGTTAAATTCTTAAGTTACACTGGCCGGATTCAATCATTGAATAGCCCTGTGTTGCTGCTGGCTGCCGTTGCGCAGTACAGGCGTGGCTTGTCCTCAGAACTGCGCACGTAGGTAGTGTGCCTGCGTGCTGCGTTTGTACTCTCTCAAGCTGCCGTCACCACAGAGTGCTCTGTGTTGTGAAGGCCTTTCGGAAACCATGTTGATGTATCGGTTCACTCACCACCTCAGTTTCTTTTCTATCGCTGCGGTGAGACTCCACGACCAAGGCGACTCATAGAAGAAGGGGTCCATTGGGGGCTCACAGTTTTAGAGCCTGCGTTCACGGCCTTCGTGGCAGGAAGCATGGCAGCATAGCATGGAGCAGTAGCTGAGAGCTTACATCTGATCCACAAGCATGAAGCAGAGAAAGTTAACTGGGAATGGGGTGGGCTTTTGAAGCCTTGAAGTCTGCCCCTAGTACACGCCTTCTCCAATGAGGCCACACCTCCTAATCCTTCCCCAATAGTTCCAACACCTGGAGCCCAAGTATTCAAATATACGAGCACACGGGGGCCGTTCTCATTCAAACCGTCACATTTCCAAGGAAAAATATTTTGTATATTGTGTTTCAGCTGCAAGGCATTGGAATGTCTGGCTCATAGTAGGATTGGATAAATGTTTCCCACCTAAATCCTATGAGTGCCTCACACTGCATCTTGGACTTCGCTTTCCTGGGCGTCCTGTCTGGCAGCTCTTCTTTCCTTCATTATGTTCCAGAGCTGAATTTTTTGCCGGATGTTTTCTAGAACACACACATTTCCTGGCTTGAGTACTTTCATGTTAATACTTCTTTCCCAGTAGGCTGCATGTTCTGTGAGAAAGGAAGTATTCTTTGTTCACTAGAGGATCCCCTGATATACATAATTCATGACACAGGCAAGTGTGCAATGTATAGTGGGTCCTATGTAGTTACCAGCACAGGAGAAGTGGGGAATGTGTAATAGGCAGTAATATAAGTAATGGCACAGGGCAGACATCAACTATAGTCATATATGGTCAGGGTGTAGGGCACATTCATAATATGTACCAGATTACATGGAGCTAACAGCTCTAACTAGAAGAGTGTCCGATTCTTACCTATATTAAAGACGGAGTTCTGTTCAGGTCAAAGGAACAGAAATATTTTAGGGATTCTGTACAGTAAAAGAATACAGGAAACACTCAATGCAAGCAAGTATCTTCTTGGCTTCCTGTATTTCTTTATCCACTGAAGACAAGGGAACAGAGTGAATTGTCAAGTGCTTGAAGGTACTGAGACAGGCAGAGAGCAAAGACAATTGGGTGCAGAAGAGGCATCTCCTGGTGCTTCAGGACAGCCAAACAAACCTACCCCTCCAATTATTTCTGAGTAATGAGCCTAATCCACAGCATGTGGAAACATAATTAGCAATGCATTGTGGGCCAGTGGACCAGGTGTCGGGTCATTATCTGAACCATAAAGTTGGAAGTTATGCCCATTAAAGGTTACTAGTTTGGAAAAGGCTAGATTAGAATGCAAGAGCCTTGGATAGGAAATTTTCCAGTTTGAATGAGACTTTAGAAAGCCTCTAGCATTTGACTTTTTCCTGTAGCTTTTTTGTGGAAATGTAATGTGCACATGAGGGCACAGTTCATGAAGGAACTGCTCAGGAGGGCATGGCTCGGGAGGGCACTGGATTTTTAATGGATTCCACATTGGTCAAGAAGTGCTTTATCACCCTGACCAGCATCCCTGGGGCCACTTTCTTGCTACTTCCTCTTCCTCTCTCAGCCCCCGCACCCCTGCCCGGACACACAGCCATTTTTCCTGTTTTGTACTTTATATAATGGAATCGTGCCATGCGACTCTTAACCTAATGGAATGGGTTATCATTCTGAGTGACATTCCTGATAGCAGACTCCCTGAAAACAAATCCTGTTTTTAGATCTCCTTATGATATATCTAAGTCGTTAGAGGCAAGTTTCCTCTCATTTTTAGATCTTTTTTTTTAGGGTGTGTGTGTGTGTGTGTGTGTGTGTGTGTGTGCGCGCGCGCGTGTGGACATGCCACCCGTCAGCCTTGACAGTCTTTCCTCAGAAACATGTACACCTTGTTTTATAGGGCAGGGTCTCATTAGGAACTGGGGTTTGCTGATTCGGCTCGCATGGCTGGTCAGGGTTTGTTCTCTTCACTTCTCCTGCTCAGGCTTTTAAAGCATGCACCATTGTGCCAACCGTGTGTGTGGCAGGGCAGGGTGACGGGGAGGGGGCGGCGGCGCGGTGGGATGAGGGGTGGCGTCTAGGGGATCAAAGCAGATTCTCATGCCTTTATGGCAAGTACTTCACGTACTGAACTATCTCCTTAGCCCTGTTTAGGAAAGCGTCTATGAAAATACACGTTTATGTGAATGAGTGTTCGCTTACACTCACGTGTAAGGTTTTTACCCCAATCAGGGACTGGGGAGACGGACCAGCGGGGAAGCATGAGGAGATGAGTTCAGATGATTCCAAGCACCTATGTAAAAGCCGGATGAGGTTGTGCGTGCCTGTAACCCTAGCCTTGGCAGCGGGGGGTGGGGGGGCTGGGGTGGGGGTGGGGGGATGGGGGTAGCAATAGAGGCAGTAGAGGCGAGCAGAGGTACAGGTCAATCCCTGAAGCTCACTGGCCAGCCAGTGTAGCCAGTTGTTGAGCTCTTGTTCATTGAGAAATGAAGACTTATCTCAAATGATGCGGAAGAAATCAGCACTGGAAGTCACTTTCTGCCAACCTCTGCCCCTCTCCCCCCCAGTAACGTGTAAAATATAAGTAAATAAATAAGTCTTTTACTCAAGTTAGATTGTGCAGTGGTATGCATAATATTCATTTCTCAGTGATGCTTCTTAATGTGCTGTCCCTCTCCGCACACAGGTCACTGTTTTTCTTGTTGGCAGCCCTTTGCTCTGTTGAGATTAGATGTATCTCTATCCGATGAGCCGGCTACCCACCCGCGAGCAGTTTAGGTCATTACTGGATATTCATCATTGCTGAACAGTAGAAGCCATGTGAGAGTACCTATAAAATACATTCTTAGGAGTGGACTTGCCCAGCAGTGGGGTCTGCCCACCTGAAGTTTCCTCAGACGTTTGCAAGGGGCTCTCCAAAAAGTTTGTTGACTTCTAATCCCGCCAGGAAGATGGGTGCTTATTTCCAGTGTCCTTGCCTTGCTCTGTGCTTCTTTAGTCTTCTCAGCCTTTGCTGAGCCACTGCGCCCAGTTGCCACTTATTTGCTTTGGATTGCTGTTTTTCTGTTTACTGGACATTTGTGTTCCTCTCGGAACTTGTCCTCATGCTTTGCTCATTTTTCCGCAGACTTTTTGATATCTTTCTTAGTGGTTCCAGGGAGCCCTTTCTATAGATGATCCTCTTCTAATGCTAATTTATTAAAAATTTTTACCATGATTTTGTCACTTTTTGTTTTCAATAAGGTGTTAACTTTTCCAAGGAGAAGTTCACTAGATTTTTTTTTTTTCCTTCTCTTAGTTGCTTCTGCTTTGTGTGTCTGCTTGGCAAGAAAATGTACTGCAACCTTGAGACAGACAGACATGCCTGGAGTGGGCAGAAATCGTAATGTGGGAAATGTGGCTATGTGGTGGTTGGAATTCAAGTGAGGAGTGGTCAGAGGAGTTATAAACCAGCAAACATTATACATGATCTACTTTTTTTTAAACCATATTTGGAAGGATTTTTAGTCCAGCGCCTGTTTCCTCTTAGGTTTTGTTAGTTGAGGCTCTAACTTCTCTAATGGTTTTTTTGTTTTTCAATTTTAGATTGCAAATTATAACCTGTTTTCTGCACCGTTGCTGACGCCCAGTGATCCATGTCAGAAGTACTTCCAGGTCAGATATGATTTTATATACTTCAGTACACAGAAACAGTAGAACGTCAAAGCTTGATGAAGCGTGTGATAGTTATATTAATGTTAAACTCTTGATTTTCTAAAATAGCGTGTTTTTTTGTTTTCCTTGGTTTTTATACTATAATAGAAAAATAATTTTTTAAGAAAGTCATTTGAACTTAACCACATGTATGTTTTTGTTCCCCACCCATGTCATGTAAAAAGATGATTGTTGGCTATGGCAGGAAACTGAAGCTCAATTTCCACTGCCTGCCTTGTATGGTATAGGCTGTGGACTGTTGACAGTGGGCAGAGGCGAAGGTGTTGCTGTTGAGTCTTTGTAAACAGCATCTGTGTCACAGGATTTGTCCAAATCAGAGGTCACCAATTCAGTGTTCTCCTTGACTCCAATTCTGATCGATTTCAGGTCTGAAGAAGACTGACTTGATTTTTTGCATGATCCTTTCTCTATATCACGACAGATGCTAGTCTGCATACAGTGTGGTGAGGGATTTAATTCTTGGCCTCATAGGAATGTAAGGAAAAAGCAATCGCAGTAACCGTTTGGGTTAGACTCTAGGACTAAGTGGCAAACAGTATGTAGCTTCTGTTTCCCTGGACAGGTACCAGTTCTGAGTGTTTAAGTCAGTTAGACTTAACCATGGGTCGATGTCTGTAGATTCTTAAGTTAACCTTATCATTAAATAGTCTGTATATTACGTCTCCACAGAGTGGTTAAAAAACAAAATCAAAGTAAACCCCTGAGCTCAGTATTAGTGTATGAAGGGCAAGAAATCCATTTTTTAGAATGATTTATTTTTATTTTATATGTATGTGTGCTTTCTTTACATGGATATATGTGCACCACATATGTGCTTGGTGCTTGGTGCTTGCAGAGATCAGAAGAGGGCATTGGGTTCCCTGGAACTAGAATTACAGATGGTCGTAGCCGACCATGTGGGTACTGGCAATAGAACCCAGGTCCTCTGCACAAGCAGAAAGCGCTCTTAACCACGGAGCCATCTCCAGCCCCAAGAAATCCACTTTTACTAAGAAAGAAAGAAAGAGAAAGAAAGAAAGAAAGAAAGAAAGAAAGAAAGAAAGAAAGAAAGAAAGAAAGAAAGAAAGAAAGAAAGAAAGAAAGAAAGAAAGAAAGAAAGAAAGGAAGAAAGAAAGGAAGAAAGAGAGGGGGAGGAAGGAAGGAAGGAAGGAAAAGAAAAAAAAACAGTGGGGGAAAATGTGATAAACTAAGCTCATGTAGGACAGTCAGAAGTTTAAAGATGATTCTTGAGCTCCTAATTATGCTGTGATGGTTTGAAAAAGAAGTAGATTTTAAATAAATATGTATTTAAATACATATGTTAATTTTAGAAACCCAAAACAACTATATGTCCTTTTAAAAAGACATTTTAGGTCATATTAGTGGAGTTGTTGACACTCCCCAGTGAATGCAGAGGAGGGGGGGTCACTGTATACCCCCCTGGGGTTCCACCACCCCATACCCTGCTGCCCTCCATGCACATGGTCTTGGAAGGTGCTTGAGTAGCTAGGAGGCTAGAAGGTTAACTGAGGTCAGGGCTCTATAGTACAGTCTGTTAGTTTGTGGCCCATGGTTGTAGATGTTGATCCAGGTTCAAAGGCAGTTTATTCTTCAGATAATCTAATCCCTGGTCCTAGTCCTGCAGCCCTGGAGTATTACAACCTCCATACAGTCTAAAACATTTAAACTGCTAGCCTGGACCTAGAAGACTCAGCCTCAGCCTCCAGACAATCTGAATTTAAGCCTTCAAGACTTACTGCTGACTGAACCACTCTAACCAGCTCCTTTTGAACTCGGAGATGTACTGAATTCAACTGATTCTTCTGGTTTGCTGATTGAGCTTACTCACCGTTCTGGCTCGAATTCTTCTCCAAGCTGCTGGTTCAAATTGACCTCCAGAGCTGGCTGACTGTGTCTGACTGAACTCTTCTGATTCTGGCTGACTGTGGCTGACTCCTGCAACTTCTCTAACTGAACTGCTCTGCTTAACTTCAAACTGACTCACTTTCCTTCTGTTGAACTGCTTCTGTGTCTCTGCCTCAGACCTCAGACTGCCTCTGTGTCTCTTTCTCAGACTGCTTCTGTGTCTCTGCCTCTGTGTCTTATTCTCTGACTGTCTCTGTCTGCCTTTGTGTTTTATCCTCTGTGTGTTCTCTGAGCTGAGAGCCTGTTTTTCTATCATGAGAGTTGGGCATGTCCTTACTCTGACTCATTCTGCCAACTCTTCCTCTGATTCATCACGTTGCCTGCCCTTCACTTTGTCTTATCTCAGACTCGTCATTTTCTGTCTGACACTGAGTCCTTCTGTGCTGCCTCTTGGGTCTGCTTCTACATTCTGTTTCTGTCTTGTGGATTAAAGGCATGTGCTATCACTGCTTTCTGAATACTATGATTAAATGTGTGCATTAACATTCTTTCTACATTCCATCCGGACTACATAGGCCTCTGAATGTGATCTGTGATCTCTTCATATAGACCCCTGGATGTGATCCCTTCCTATAGACCTTTGGATTTTATCTCTTCCTAGCTATCACACAGGCATTTCAATGTGATCCTTTCTCAGAGAGGCCATGTTGCTGGATTAAATGACTAAATATTCCTCTACACATGATGGGGTGGGACTTCTCAGAGATGCAGGTGTCTTTGAATTACACATTTTCCTGTGAATAATCCTTTCTCATTTTCCTATAAATAAGCCTAACAAACCCACCAGTTCACTATATAAATAATAGGTACACTGTACATTTTAAGTACTGAGAATAATTTCTTTTAGGAGTCTCTTATGTTATGTAGTAAAATAGATTCATTGTCAAAATAATAAAAGAATAAGGCCAGCAAATATACAAAGTAACGTGCTCCCTTCTAAGTGGGGGGAGAACAGTCGAACACTTCCAGAACTTTTCCTCTTGTTGCAGTATTCTGCTGTTCAGATATATCTGTCCTTTCTGAAGGTATTTCAGTCGCTCTATTCCTTGGTGGCTATATAAGCATCTTAGTTACTGTTCTGTTGCTGTGAGGAGGCAGCATGACCATGGCAACTCTTATTAAAGAAAGCATTTGATTGGGGCTCACTCACAGTTTCAGAGGTCTAGTCCATTGCCATCATGTTGGGAAGCATGGTGGCTGCAGGCAGACACGGTGCTAGAGAAGTAGCTGAGAGTTCTACATTCAGATCCATAGGCAGCAGGAAGAGAGGGTGCCACTGGGCCTGAGGATGGGCTTTTGAAACCTCAAAGCCATTCCCCAGTCGCATACTTCCTCCAGCAAAGCAACACCTACTCCAGTAAGACACACCTCCTAATCCTTCTCAAGTAGTGCCTCCCTGATGACTAAGTATTCAATTACACGAGCCTGTGGGAGCCATTCATATTCAAACTACCACAATAAGGTACAGAAAGAGTTATCAAGTTTAATTTTAAAAGAACAGCTATTACTGTCAGGTACCAAAATTTACAAGAAAAGCAGAGTCTTATTTCCGTGATGTATCTTGTTCCAAGCTCCCCACCCCACTCCCAGAAATTCACATGGCAACCGGTGAGGGGCTCTTGGGTTGAGGTCTGCCTTCAGTCCCATCTTCCAATCCAGGGAGCTGTGATCACAGGGAGCCTTTCAGAGCAGACCTCCCAGATTTTATACTGCCCTCTGTCTAGAAAATTCCTGTTTGTCCTTGAAGGTTGAGCTCTGGCGTGCCTTCTGAGCAGGTCTTAGTGTACAACAAAGCCAAGTCATTTTCCTGTTCCATAGATTTTGCTGTTTGCTTTTTCTTAATGTTATTTCCCTTCTGGAATTGGCTTGAGAGCAGCTGATCCGTTGCTCAGGAAAGCGTGTAATGTTCCTTTCCAGCACGCCTACTTTCTCCATCCACAACAGTGTTCCCACACTTGAACATCGACTGTGTTCACCAGACGTGACCGTGGAAGGCTAGAGTGTCATTAAAAACAAATTCATCTCTAAAGGACACAGGAGCTTTCCCAAAGCATGAACACAGCTTGGAAATGAACAGAGAAGAATGTCCTTGGGATAGAGATCACATCTGTATAATTTCCTAACAGGAATTCCACCAAAGGTCTTAATTCTCACCGAGATGCACCTGTTCCACTTTGTATTTCCCTTCTTTGAGAAACCGTCTCTGATTCTCTGCCCTCGTCTCAAATACCATGCTTTGATGAGACTCTTTGCCCAGATGAGACATTGTTTGTGTAATAACTTACTCTCTCCCTGTCCAAATCAGGCCGAGCTTTAAAAGCAATATGTCACTTATTTTACTAACTGACAGATGAAAGTTGCACATGTTCCCTGTGTTGGACCTACTGTTTAGAATGTATGTACGTTGTTGGATGAGTAACTCATGCTAATTTAGGTCTCGGTTTCTTCTAGAAAATTCACCTGTTCCTCTGTCTTGAATCTCCTCAGTACCCTTGCACTGTTGACTGGGAAAGGTTACAGGAAACCCTCAGGTGGATAAGGCTTAGGAGCTGAAACACCGGGAATCAGCCTTTGAGGTTGCTTTCCCAGCTCCAGAAAGTTCCATGGTACGAACCCCGCCATCTCCCTGACCCTGTGGCCGAGTTGCCTTCTCCTAACTTCAGCCTCTTTGTTTGCAGTGAACCTCTTATCACCTTTGGCACATTGAGGGGTTGCTTTCATGGATAATATCAGGAAACTGGCTTTATTTTGCCTCTCCTCCCTAAAAGGAAGAGGGGTGGGGAAATCTGAGGTTATTTCATTTCCTTTATACTTTGAGGTGAAGTTCAAAAGGCAACATTCCTCAGGGTAGACGTTTGCTGTTAACTCCTCAGTGGGAATAAAATCCTGTGGCTGGGGTCCTTGTCACTGAGGTGAGGGGGTGCTGTATTGCTGAGATTGGAGGGGCTCTGGCTACTAAAAAAGATACTTGTGTTTTTAGCTGGGGCTACTCTAGTTGCAAAAAAGTTTAAGACTTAAGCAAGTTAACTAGCTGAATCAGTGCGTTGGCCTGAGACACTCAGGGCAATCAGATTTAGGCTCGGTCTATTGTGGGGATCTGAAAGTTGTCTTCTGTCTGCCTTTTTGCTCTGCCTTTTTTTTTTTCCTAATGTTTTATTTTATTTATGTATTTTATGTATGTGTGTCCTGTCTGCATGCCAGAAGAAGGGGTCAGATCCCATTACAGATGGTTGTGAGCCACCATGTGGTTGCTGGGAATTGAACTCAGGACCTCTGGAAGAACAGCTAGTACTCTTCAATGCTGAGTCATCTCCCCAGCCCCGGCTCTGCCTTCTTACTAGTTAGATTGGTGCTCAGATAGGTTACTGCCCCTCCTGGAGATCCCTCGAAGCTATAGGCTTAAATCTAGTTCAGAAAAATGTGAAAAAGAGGTTACCTGTTCTTCCCGTCTCCTTCCTCCTTATTGTTGTTTGAGACAAAGTCTCACTATTAAGCCCAGGCTGGCTTCTAACTGGTTGTGATCCTCTTGCATTATCCTCCTGAGTGCTGGGGTTACAAGTGTGCTCTGTCATACCTGGCTACTACCTTTTTTCTAACCACTACGTTGAGTCTCATGATTAACATTGTGTGAGTCACCATGCTTATTCCCGCCCCCCTCTTTCTTTTGTAATTCTGGCTGTCCTGGAACTCACTCTGTATACCAGGCTGGCCTCGAACTCACAGAGATTCACCTGCCTCTGCCTCCTGAGTGCCGGGCTTAAAGGCGTGTGCCACCATCACCCAGCACCATGCTTATCCTTAACCAGCCACTAGACCCATGGAGATTTGCTGTTCTGTCTGGTAGCGCACACCCTTCCCCCTGTATACAAATAAAAGGTACAAACATCATCGCTTGAGACACCGTTCTGCACCTAAGAGCCATGAGGGTGAATTTTCCTTCTCCATCAGATTCATTCCCTGTTGCAGCCTCAGCTTGAAGCCTGTCTGACACAGAGTGGGGGCGGGGGGAATCAGGTAAATGAGTGGATAGATGTCGGAGAAGCTCCGTTGCCCAAGAGCGAGGCATTGTTAATGGAAAAGGGAGGAGTGCCCGCCGGGAGGTAGTCGTCATTTCTCAGGTACGAAGGCGAATGATGACACTTGTTTTTGTCACACTCTTAAATCTGAACTTGGCTATATCTCTGAAATGGGAATTGATCCTCTTGAGTTACCGCTGGGCCTTTGCATTAGTTACTGTTCTCCACACTGTGACAGAATACCGACAGAAGCAAGGTAAGGGACGAAGGGTTTATTCTGGCTCACAGTTGGAGGGTGATCCATCACTGCTGTGAAGGCATGGCAGCAGGTGTTTGAAGCAGCCGCTCACATTGCACCATGTTGACGCTTGGCTTACCTTCTCTCTTTATTCAGTGCAGTCCCCGGGATGGTGCCGCCTAGGTTTAGGGTAGGTCTCTCTACCTCTATTGACATAACCTGTGAAAGCCCCCTACAGATTTGTGTGAAGATTTGTCACAGTCTTCACAAGTCAAACTCTCAACAGGGTGATGACAGTCGTGGGTGTGTTCGCTAGCGACAGATCCCGTCTTCGCGGCCACTCTGAGGTCATTTTGTGTGTTCGTTCCTCGCAGTTGCGCCTAGTTTGTTTACTGCTGTTTTCCTGGACCTGAAGGGAGAGTCTGTGGAATAGTAGATGCTTGATAAATATTTAGTGAATGAGAAAATGAGTTCATGAGTATGCCAGACTTTGTAAAAAAGGAGCTGGAAAATTCTATTCTGGTAATTGTTTTTTTTTTTAAAGGAGGAAGAGGAGGCGAGAGGGCTGGGCATGATGGCAGACCCCTAATCCCGTTATGTGTAGGATAGAGGTAGATGGGTCAGGAGTTCAAGGTCATCCTTGACTACAGAGCAAGTGTGAGTCCAGTCTTGGCTCCAGGAGACCTTGTCTGAGAAGACAAGAAATAAAACTAAAGTGGAGTTGATTAAAGTCACCAGCTACCGATTATAGTCCGAGCATGGCCCGGTGTTGAAAATGACAGGCGTCAGAGTCCTAAAAGTTGGCTGGAGAAACCAAAAGACACCGAGGTTGTGGTGCAAGAGAGGACAGTTTTTTTTTAGACATAGAAATATATCCATTTTTCTCCAGACGTACTAAATTGTTACATTGCTATTTTCTAGTCTATTTAATTTCCTTCCTGCCCTTTTTACTAATGGTGCAGGTGCTAGACATGAAGGCAAGGATTAGAGGAGTTAGATGCTGGGGGCCACCGAGGTATCCAGAACATTCTCGTATGTGCAGCAGAGCTCTGACTGGGCCTCTTGGGCCTCCCGCACACAAGCATGGAGACACTTGGTTCAGTAGGTTGACTGTTGGGGACCAGATGGAGAGAGTTTAAAAGAGGAATGCACCAGCCAGTTCTGTCACAAAACATCCATTTGCAGCTCTAAGTCTCTTCTCTTCTCCGGGGTCATGATAGACTTCCGCAGGAATTTCCTTGAGCTGAGACCAAGAAGCGAGACAAGTTGGCCAAGATATTAGATTGAAGGGCTTCATTTAACTCCTACCCAGGTTCTGTGTGTGGGTAAAGCTGAGATGATGACCATTGGTCCCTCCCCCCTTCCTGGAAAAAAAAAAATCATCCTGTTAACTGCACAGCAGTGGTCATCTGCCTGGATTTTTATTTAGGGTGGTAGGAGTTGAGGCAGGCTTTCACACTGTAACCCAGACTGTATTGAATCTCACCATGTAGCCTATGTACTCTCAAACCCAAGATAATCCTCCTGCCTCATCCTTCAAAGTGTAGGGATCACAGGCATGAGCCATCACAGCTGGCTGACATTTTATTTCTTGAGATGTTAACAGACACTTGCCATAGTGTTGTTATTGCCCATTGTACCGACATCTATTGCTGGATGCTGCTGTGCTGGTTGGTGGAAGCCACAGTCCAGCAGGAAAGCACAGCAGGGTAAAGGTGAATATTGGAAACTGTGATGCTGTGCTAGAGACCTGTTCATAAAGATGGAGAGAATGGAAGCCAGGAGCCCTGGCATCTGCCTATAGGCGGGGAGAGGTCTTCACGGTGAAGTAGTGTCTACCGTGACTCAGAAGAGCAGAGCCAAGAGAGGGAAGGATCCTGAGGATGTGGGCAGTGAGACCATTGCTCTCCTCCGGCCTTGGTGTGTCAGGTGTAGATAGTCCATTCTTCCAGATCTGTGGCATCCCAACTCTGATGCTCAGCCTTGGCCCTGCCTAAGAATCACACACACACAATACTGCGCCTCCACTGGTCCAGTCCTGGGCTAACACAGTCCAGATCTCTCAGGGTCTCTGGGGATAGAGAACACTTCATTATCCCTTTCTTGTACCTCCAATCCTCTGACCATTGTCTTCCCCCAGCTATTTGCCCTCCTGTGACTACATCCCTCGCTGATCTCAGAGGCCATTCTCCTCTGTGTGCATCTCCTCCCCGCCTTCCTCATGTGTGCACCCCTAATCAAGGGAAGGCCCACTGTGCCGATCTGCCCTTCCCTCTCATCACCCGGACTGGACCTTATTAACAACTGCTGGTCTGTGTCGCCACCGTCCCCTCCACCGGCCTCTGCTCTTATAGTCTCCAAAACAGTAACACACGCTAAGGGTCCTGCCGCTTTCTAGACCCCACCGCATTCTCTAGCTCATGTCATTTCCCACTTTGTTCTTTGTGACACCTCTTACAGGTCACTGTGTAGTGACACCGCACTTGTGTATGGCCCTGGAGCTGACAAGGTGGAAGTCAGCAGACTGTTCGGGTCACCTGACTCGGTTCAGTCTTGCAAAATTACAGTTACGAAGTAGCAACGAAATGATGTTATTATGGGGGGTCACCACAACGCGAGGGACTGCGCTAAGCGGTCGCGGCATTGGAGGGTGAGGACTTTAGACACTCTGCACTCCAAGGTGAGAAGACCACGCACTCCTCTCACCTCACGAGTGGATTTATGACTTCATCATGCATTTGTGTTTCCCGGAGGTGAAAACCAGCAGCGAAGGAGGGGGCCGTAGGATAGAAATAGAGCTGATGTGTGCGGTGCTCTTACAACACAGCAGCCAGTAGGCTCCATGCTGGATGGCTGTCTCTTTTAGTCCCCAGCAAAGCTCAATGCTATATCCTTGCTGTCACCTCCATCTTAAAGCCAAGAGATGGCAAGTTCAAATGATGTGTCTGCTTTGTGAAAGAGTTCGGTCTTACTCTTGGCTCTTTTCATCCCACAGAAAACAGCTAAATATTAACGGGCCTAAAGAGATGTCGTAAGATTTTCTTTCACTTATAACACAAGCCCTTTCCTTTTGAATTTTCTGAATGTCCACCTACAGTGAAGCCTTAATAGAAACAGCTTCTTTGCCCCTTTGTTACCTGCTCACTCTCCATGTGTCTGCAATAAGAATTACTTCTATCACTTGGAACTTGGAGCCGCAGAAGAGAGAGGAGCTCAGGCATATTATTATATACCATGCTAAGCTCTCTGTAGTTGTTCATTAGAATTCCCAGTCAACCAGGCAGTGTTATTGAACCATGTTTTCAGAGAAGGAAGCTGGAGTCATTAGACCTAGACTCTGCAGCCAGCAAAAAGCCTGGGCAGATCCTTAGCATTCATCTCACCAACCTTGGGATCTGTGCCCTTAATTTCATCCCCTCTCACTTCAGGACCTCCTTCCTGTAGCCTCATGCTTTCCAGGGCTTGGCTAACCTTAAGCTATTTCATGATACTTCCTAGCTGATGTGCTCACTCCCAGGAGCAATCCTGCATCTGCAGGGATTACTGGGTTCGCCTGGGTACTTAGTTCTGTTTGTCTGTGGGTGAGTTGGAGTCAGCAAGCCGTTGAACTGTGAAAGGAGGCTTATTCTCAGAGACCCTTTCCAACTTTTGAATACTGACAATCCAGCAATGCATCTTCAAAGTGCTTGTCACTTCCTGGTCAAGGTTGAGCCAGAAGAGTAGCATGGGGCTTCAAACTAACCTCCGAGCTAAAGGATAAACCGATGACAGTAAATACAACTAACTGTCTCTTCCTCAGAAGGTAAAAGATGAACTGATAGTCATAAATGTGGTTAGCTGTCTCCTGTCTCAAACACCCAGCCTGAGTTTGGGACCGCACAGAGTAGCCTTTTAGCGACTGCGTAGTTGAACCAGAAAAGTTAAAATATGGCTAATCATTTCTTCCTTGGTTGGCAGAGAGACCCAAGACTCGTGTCATGTCAATAGAAGCCTCATGTCCCCTGTTTTATTTTCGTGTTTGCCCACTTTGCCTATTGTTGCAAGGTGTGCTCTTCTTTCCTCGAACCTTTTGGATGCTTCCTTAATCTTTCTTCTTGTCGTTCCTGGGTTCTTGGTCTGGGAAGGTTCCCTAGGAGGAAGCATCCCTAACCTTAGGCCACTTCACCAACGGGAAGATGATTTTCTAGTTCTCTGGTAACTCGCAATACCATTATTTAGTATCTAAGACATGCCTAGTTATATTTGCCCATTGAGGTAAACTGTTAAAGGAGATGTGTTCGACCTCATTTCTATTAATTAATGGGCCTGTTCTGAACCTGGGGCCTCTCCTATGTGACTGAAGCACATTATCACTGAGCTACAGCCCAACCTGAGTGACTAAATATTAAAGTCGCCCAGAAATTATGATGACATTCTTTCTACAAACATTCATGGTTAAAAGTGAAGTAAACAAGAGTGTCTTCCTAATAGCATTGTTAGGGTACAATACCTAACATTATGAAAACAGCCTACAGAAATTTTCACCATGCCTTTTGGGATACTAGCTAGCTTCTACTTTCTCATAGCGTTACTATAAATACCGAAGAGTATAAAAGTAACTTTCCATGCTATAGATGTGTCTCAGGAAAACTTTTATTTGGGTCCAGAGTGTTCTGCTCATCTCAAATGCTACTTTTGAATGAGGCTCAGATATGCATGTTTTCAATAAAATTGCACTAGTTAGCCTGTCATTTTAAAAAGTGAAAAAACTGACAGAATATTGTTTAAAGGGAAAAAGCACAATAATTTTTATTACTTAAACAAGACACCAGAACTGAGGTGTGGCATGCTGGGTAAGCAGTAATCTTTATAATAATAGCTTTAAAGGAGAAGACCTGAAGTCTAACCACTGGGAATTGAAGCCCTTGACTGTCACGTGAGCCACCTGGGCATCTGTTACTAATAAGGGTGCATTGAACGGGTACTGCCTGATGTCCTGGGAGCCCAGGCTTATAAAACTGTGAGTGGCTCTTTCTAAATTGGCCAGCCCTGTGTATTTTGATGATACAGAGATGCCTCTAAGTTCCCCACCACAGGAAATTCTTGTCCTTTTCTTCTGTGAGGATCCTTGTTTGCCCAGAAGAGGGGAAGGGGGCGGCCAGAATACAGTTTCAAGAATGGAAGAAGCTGTGCTTGGTTCCTCCACTGCTGCTGTGGCAATCATAGGTCTGGCGGGCCAAGTCAGATAAGGCAGCCCTTGCTCATGGACAGAAGGCTGAACCTTAGGAATTCCTGCTGATGAATTTCATTTACTTTTAGACTGAGAACCCTTTCTTTCTGCCTAGCAGGAGACATATGAAATAAATCTCTGATGATACAAAGAGTGCTTGAGATAAATGCAACTGTCAGGTCGTTTCCTAGGCATCTTTTGCAGGGGCACATGATGGCTGCAAACAGCTGAGCCTGGGTTTTAATTCAGTGGAGTACATTCAGACTCTTTGAGGCTCTGGCATGTTGTCTATAGCCCAGGGCTGCATCACTAGTAACAGTTTTGTTTGTGTGTGCATGCATGTGTGTACTAGTTTGTGTTCTTGAGAACAAAAACCATTCATTCAAAGTTTTTTTTCAAATATCAACACTAAACCCAGATCACAAGATGTTAGCAAATTCTGATAGAGGTTTGGTTTTCTAGACATTCAAGATAGAATCGCAAAACATGACTGCGGGCAATTATCTTGAACACATGGGACAGCATTGAACAAAATGACCTTTTGGGCAAATTAAGGATGCTGAGGCTCAGAAGGAATGTCAGAGCGATTGTGTTGTGGATGATGATGTTGCCAAAAGGAACTACAGATTTAGAGCTGAAGATGTGATGTTGCTGTTTGTAAGGGGGGCAGTTTTCAAGTTGTGACGTTTAAAGACCACTGACCAGAAGAGATGCTCATGCATAAATGTAAAACGAAGTTTTTTTGTGCTAATTAAAAATAGACCCTAGGACTTCTTAATGTCGGTGTAAATTAGCTTTTGGGTTTCCACAATAAAGTCTTTATTTGCTCCTGTCTCACATGAATAAATTATGAGATGAAATGGGTCATTTCTATAAGAAGGCCTCGTGCGACAGAAGCATTTGTTCTTGCAGGCTTCTGTTTAAAGTGTTCGCTCACACTGTATGCTAAGCTGTTCAATCATGACCCGTGCCTTACAACCGATTTCTTTTCTGTTCCCCCAGCTGACTCAGGTGTTGACACCTTGGCAGTGTTTATGGCCAGCAGCGGAACTACAGACGTTGCAAATCGGAACAGCCCAGCCACACCGCCGAATACCCTTAATCTCCGCTCCTCCCACAATGAACTGTTAAACGCTGAAATAAAACACTCAGACGCCAAAAACAGCACACCCCCCAAATGCAGGAAAAAATATGCACTGACTAATATCCAGGCGGCCATGGGTCTCTCAGATCCAGCCGTACAGCCTCTGCTGGGAAATGGCTCTGCCAACATCAAGCTGGTGAAAAATGGGGAGAACCAACTCCGCAAGGCTGCAGAGCAGGGGCAGCAGGACCCCAACAAAAACATCAGCCCCACGGCGGTCATCAACATAACTTCCGAGAAGCTGGAGGGTAAAGATCCCCACCCGCAGGAGTCCTCAGGCTGTGAGGTTTTGTCCTCCCAGCCCAGGAGAACTAAGAGCTTCCTCAATTACTATGCAGACCTGGAAACCTCAGCTAGAGAACTAGGGCCGAACCTGGGCCCCTGCCAAGGGGTCAGTGAGGAGAAAGCCCAGCCAGGCCCAGGCCAGGCCCCTGTAGTCATTGGGAATGGTGACTTGCTGCTGCAGAAACCAAACAAAGCCCAGTCGAGCCCAGAGGATGGCCAAATAGCC
Organism: Cricetomys ansorgei; assembly: GCA_026225945.1. Classification (NCBI taxonomy): domain Eukaryota; kingdom Metazoa; phylum Chordata; class Mammalia; order Rodentia; family Nesomyidae; genus Cricetomys; species Cricetomys ansorgei. The sequence goes on along the minus strand of JAMJFZ010001868.1, from coordinate 3,104,349 downwards.
ACAGTGTCCTCCAGCCCAGAGACCAAGAAGGACCACCCTAAAACAGGTGCCAAAACCGACTGTGCGCTCCACCGGATCCAGAACCTGGCGCCCAGTGATGAGGAGTCCAGCTGGACGACACTGTCTCAAGATAGTGCCTCACCCAGCTCCCCAGATGAAACAGGTACCCCTGGGGACAGGACAGCCCCACCTGGTACTTTTCCATTGGTGTTTTTAACCAGCAGTAGAGAAAATCTCCCCTGGCTGAAAATAGTCATCTTCAGCTAGAGGAGCACGTGGGTGAAATCAGGCAGTCTGTGGAAACTGTCATTAGGCTTCTCAAGCACACTGTGGGTTTGCTTCTTTTGGGGTCATCCATAAGTTGTTCTGGTACACATTTTCATAAAAGAAATAGCCGTTGGCTTTATGTATGGCAAATTGTCATCTCTGGTATAGACATTAGAGTGCTGTTGTTCAGGAGAACTGTCTCTGAGTGCTGTCTAGAACATCAGGTTTTATTAACTAAGATAATAAAACTAGTTGCCAAGGGCAGGCTGTAACCCAGTTAAAAGAGCCATGGATTTTTAAATTCTCAGAATTTTGTTATGCTCGAGTTTATGAAAACTTAAAGATTCTAGAAAATTAAAAATCTTTAAAGTAAAACATTTTCCTTTTGACCTTTGCTAGGGAATATCTTTTTAGCCTGTTCAAGTAATATTTGGAAGAGAAATGATAGTCTCAAATGTATTTAGGAGTTCTAGATTTTACGTAGTGTTGATGACTTTGGTCTGCCAGTACTTCCATCCATGTCAGGAGTAGTGAAGACTCCTAAAAGCCAGCCACTCTTCTACCTCATTTTCTCAGAATTCCCACTCAACCAGTCAGAGTATTGTAAACTCAAGAGCATTTTGTGCTGAATGAATTCAGTGTAAGAAATACACACACGTGTGTCCCGGCGTCTGCACTGGTCAGTCGCAGAGTCAGGTAGACCAGATGGCACACCAGGAAGCGAGATGATACTTTCCATCAGATAAGGTAGAGAGAGCGTAAAGAGTGAAGATTCTTTTAAAAAGAGGAGTTACTTGACTTGTTCAAAAGAAGAAGGAAAAAAAAAGAGTGGTTAAATGCTGGTTCTTTCTGAATTTGGATTTCATCACCCTGCTAGGGATGGCTGCGGGGAGGCTGGTGAATCATTTCATCTCTTCGGTGTCTGGCCCTGCACATCGTCGTCGGAATCATAATTCAGTTTCGTGATGTCATTGTGCCCACAGCCTCCCGTGACTTTTTATCCATTTAGATAATGCTTGCCCTCACCTGATGGATGTTGTCACCCGCTAGTGGTTGGTTCTACTCAAACTATTCCTTGAGCATCTAGCCATACTCAAGTCTTCGTGTCCTTCCGTGTTCACCACAGCCTTCCTGCTGCTCTTGCAGACATGCTGTGTTCTGCTGCAGCTAAATTTAAAAGCCAGTGAAGAGTGAAGGCTCTGTCTCTTACTCTAGCCCCTGTTCCTTAGTGATAACCACCTTTTAGGAAAGATTTTTTTCCTCTAGAAAACATTGTAAGCAAGTGGCTACATTTATAATAATTTTTTCAAAATTTATCAAATTTTGGGGATATTATTTTTATAGATTGTACCATTTAAAAGTATAAACTGATATATGTAATCACATAATCTTCATGATTCAGATGGCCCTGTATAGCTATTAGTTCCATAGCTGTGGATTCAACCAATTGTGGATTGAAAATGTCTGGGGTAAAATTACAGCTGTATTGAACACGCCTGGACTCTTTCGGTCATTGTTCCCTAAAATAGTATAACAACTATTTGTGTGGCATATACATTGTATTGTGAAGTGATGGGGATTTTAAAATCACTACAGAGATACCCATTAACTACTAATTATTAAAACTGGGTTGTTACAAGGGTTCATTGTCCTACGCTTTTAAATTTTTGTTTTTAAAAATTCCATGTAAGAAGTTAAAACGAAAATATTCAAATTTGACTTTTAATGCTTCTCTTTTTAAAGAACATGCAGACTGGAGAGGTAGCTTAGTGGTGGATCACTTGCCTGTCATACACAACATAGCAAAAAGGGAGAGAGGAGGGGAGGAAGATAGTTTGAAGATCCAATCCATTTTTCTATTTTTAGTGACTTTTATTCTGTTTTTTTTTTTTTTTTTTTTTGCTTTGAACATGAGTATTTATTGCAATACTACTATTCCCAACAGCTAATTTAAAGAACTTTAATTTGTTATTAAGATTCTTTGGTGTAGATTTGTGTGTGTGTGGGGGGGGCCATATGTATGCATGTGAGTGCGTACATCCGTGTGTTTGTACATGAAAGCCAGAGGTTAATGTCAGGTACTTTCTTCGGTCACTCTCCACTGCTTAAGAAAAGAATTGTTTGTTTATCACTGTTTGTGAGTGTGCAGGAGAGTGTGAACCCGTGTTGCCTGCCACGGCGCACGCATGGAAGACAACTTGTAGGAGTCTGGTCTCTCCTGCCATCCGGGTCTGGGGATTGAACTCAGATCTTCAGGCTTGGCAGCAAGCATCTTTACTTGCTGAGCCATCCTGCTGGCCTCCCACCTTATTTATTTTAATTTTTTATTTGAAACAGGCCTCCTTGCTGGACATGGTCCACGCATTGGCTAGATTGGCTAGACAGGTTTTCCAGTGAACTCCAGGCACCTGCCTGCTCTTTGTTCCAGTGTGTCATTGTGCCCAGCATTCTTGTGGGTGCTGGAGGTCTGCACGTAGGTCCTTGTGCTTACACAACAAATGCTTTCCCCACCAAGCATCTCCCCACCCCCACTTTAGTTTCTTTTATTGTATATGCTGTGATACCGTGGACAAGTTCAGAGAGGGAGTTTCAAGGCTTCCTCATCAACAGTTCTGCCCCTCTGAGTATTGAGTGCGAGTGTTTGTCAGGTGGGGCCTGTGATGAGGATCAGGTTTAAACCCCACCTCACCTATTTGTGACTCCTGGAGTGTATCTTTCATTCCTTTCCCAAGAGGGTGTGGGGTATAGTTTATGAGTAAGTGAAAATACAATTGTCTCTGGACTTCAAGCTCTCCTCTGGGGAGCCTAAGAAAATAGAACAGCCTCGTACGGACCTTAGGGCATGCTTTCTGTGAGTTAGAGTGCTATTTATAAAACAAAATGCATTGCCTGACCCCGGGACCGACCACTCGAATTTCCCTTTCTTTCTGAATCGTCCCCTCCAGCTTTGCAGTGGCGTTTTTTGCTCGATCAATCATGTGTACGATATGTTGCTGCCTTCTCCTCCTGTGTCGTTTGTCCTTTGAGAAAACTAGAGGTTGGTTTGGTCTTCTAAAGTGAGGACTTTGGATCTAGCTAATTCTGTCGTAGGTCTGGTTCCCTAGGAGGCCCCAGGTAAAAAGGATGACTCAGATAAATGCATGCTGCTCAGACTCTGTGTAGTCTCTCTGAAAAGTGCTTGGTGCTCTATATTAGGCGCCTTATTTAGACTCTTTGAGGACAGGAACTCATAACTTAAGATTTATTTGAGCTTCACAAAGTTGGGACAACGCTAAGCAACTGTTTCTACTGCTGAGCTATCACCCCAGTCTGAGATGGAGCTCACAGGATAGCTGTTTAATTTAAACTCACTGCTAAGGCACACAAAGCCAGGATTCCACACTGGACAAGCCGAGCCCAGAGGGTGTGCCTGTGGTTGAAGCACTCTATTAGCTTGGAGAGATCATGGACTCCAAAGTCAGCTTCTCCATTTCATTTTCCAGATATGCCATGTGCAGGGCTGACGTACTGGGGTGGTTACAACTCTTAACGTAGACTTGCTGTTGAAGATGAAAAGGGAGATCTGGAAAGAGTTCTTTGACTTGTGTTGCAGCATAAAGCTAGAGCAATATCACACTAAATATTAGTAAGTACTATTATTGGTAATCTTTATCAGTACAGTGATGTGATATGAAAGCTAAATTTACTTTAAATTTTTTTGAAATAATTTTTGTTTATATGCATGTGTCTGTCTCCGGGTATGTTCACATGTGTGTGTGAGTACCCATGGAGAGGAGAAGAGAGCGTCGGATCCTCTGGAGCTAGAGTTATTGGCAACTGTGAGCTGCTTGACATGGGTGCTGGGATCTGAACTCTGGTCCTTGGCAAGAGCAACAGACACTCTTAACCACTGGGCTCTAGGCTCCAAAAGTTTACTTTCTAATTATGAATTACCTGTATGTTGAGCTGATTTTTAGTTAAGCTTTGAAAACCTGAATGACAAGGATCAGTGTATCTTGGTCTGTATATTGTCAGTACCTGCAATACAGGTGAGCTTAGTAAGTAAGTCATGATAAATTGAATAAAAATGGAGGTTATCTATATATCCCCAAGTAACCCTGATGTGTTGAATGGGTCATTTGATGTTATGTTTTAATCAGTGTCTGATTCTGGTATTGTCTATATATATTATAACTTAACCAATCACACGGGCTCATACTGAATGGTACTGAATGGCTAAGGTTATCAGGAAAAGCGTGCTGAAATTCTCAGGGATGCTATGTGTCTGGTCCTGTTCTTGTCAAACATAGGCGACCTGTGCTGGCCTGTGTCTTTGGACATAGTGTTTAGAGCTTCCGTTGTCCCACAGTCTGGGGATTTATGTACCTAGAATATAGTCCCAGGCCTAAATACATCTGACTTTATCCTGTTCATTGAAGATGTATGGTAGTCATTGCAAGAATCCAGAAAATGGAAATTGTGTCTTAGTGGATCTGTCCATGCCTATAGGCAATTCAGATTCGGCTAGAATGCTGTGACCTTTGTAAAACAACTAATTGATCCATTCTCTGAACACCTACCCCCTACCCCACCATGACCCCTGGTTCTTCTCATCTCTTGGACCCAGAATTCCAAGAAAGCAAGAGACAGGCCTCTGGCACATGCATGAGAGTTTCCCAGTGCACCTCATGGTACATTGTAAGTGGCCCTATATATGATACCCATTGGCTGGATGGGTGGAGCTAATCATGATGGTTGTCCATGCTCTCTGGTGTTTACTACATCTGTGCACCCACAGGACAAGTGAGTAAAAGAATAGTTGAGAACCCTTGGACAAGATTCTTACTCATAGTGGAAGCTCCAGGGAGGATGTTTTGGGGTTAATAACTTGGTTACTACCACAGCCTTCCTATCAAAGCTGATAGGTCTATCAGTCAAAGGAATTGGTGCCAAGGATTGGAACCACTTAGCCTTCACCTTTGCCTGGAGTTGTAGTTAATCCTGTCCTGGGGCAAAGTGGAACTCCTTTTCATGAGTAGCTTTTGGTTTTGTCATTGTGAATAGTCAGATGGAGACCAAAACCAGCACAAGCCTAATCTGTCAGTGGGGCCAACAGTACTGCAGAGTGTCAGAACAGTGGGTAAATAATGCATGGCTCTCAAACTTTCAGAGATTTCCCCTAAATGTTCATCTTATCTCCAGCAGCTTTTTAGTAATTCAATTGTAATTTTCCTTTTTTCTAAAAAATCTTTTTTCTTAAACTTCCAGTATATCGTGAAAGTGCAGTTTTCAAGTCATTTGCCCTGCTGTATTAACTGGAATCTCTCAGACACTTGCCGTGATTCTCTAGCCTTCTGATTGTGTCTTCTCAGCTGAGGGAGAGCCCCGGGGTGTGACAGGAGGAACTCAGGGAGGCAGATCTGAGATGTTTCCAGTCGCACTGTTCCAGAGTAGATCGTGTGTTTTCTGAATTAGATTTGTTTGCCTCCAGGATACAATGAGAGAAAATATTTCTTATCTTACCTCATGAAGTTAAGGAAGAAATTTTTCCCAATTTAGTCTTTGAAATTTTTAGGCCAAAAATATATTTCAGGCAGATGCGGTACAACACACCTTTAATTCCAGCTCCCTGGAGTCAGAAGCAGGCAGATCTGGTCTACATGGTAAGTTCCAGGCCATTTGCAGCCACATAATGAGACCCTCCAAAACTGTGTGTGTGTGTGTGTGTCTTTTAATGAATGTTTAAGATGATCTCAGGCTAGCTGCTATTGCAAAGTATATTAGGTACTTCCGGGAGCAAAGAATTAACTTTCTGGATTACCTGCTAGCTGCGTTGGCTGCTGCCCCTATTCCTGTACGCCTGATGGACCTGGGGCACTTGAGGAAGAAAGGCAACTCTAAATGATGCTGTTCCATAGACAGCGTTATAGAAAACACTGACTCAGGACGCAGAGAGGTGACTCAGTGGTTAAGAGCACTTGCTGCTCTTGCAGAGCATCTGGGTTTTAGTTCCTAGCACCCACAGGGCACCTCACACCCATCTGTAACTCCAGTTCCAGAGACAATGCTTTCTTCTGGCTACAGCTGGTTGCAGATGCGAACATAGTGTACAAATATACATGCATGTAAACAGTCATACACATAAAATGATATTAAAACTTCTTTAAAAAAAATAAAATGTTGACTTAGATGCCAGGACTCTACCTTGAAAGATTTACAATATAATGTAATGTTATTCTGTTCTTGTAAGTCAAAAATCTCATGACCCAGCACCCAAATGGAAGACACAGAACCTCTCTGGGATAGGGCCCTCTCTGCATTATCAAGCCAACTGTCAGGCTTGGGGTTCTCCGCTCCAGCTGCCGATGGTTTCGTCTGCCACGCACACACGGCATATCATAGCAGAAAGAAGCAGGCTAGTGTGGATCTTTGCTGTTGCAAGACACTTCCTTTAACCATAGTCATCCCAGCCCTGCCCCATGCCTTCTGGTTGAATTGCAGAGTGTGACATGAGCTGTTAAGCAAAACACGATTGAAATTCCCAAAGACAGCTTCAGATGACTTCTCCGCGCTCTCCATCTGTGAATCTGGTTAGAGGAGGGTAAACATTAGCTTCTGAAAGCTAGGTTGTGGGCGGCTCATCAATTCCGTGCCTTAAGGCTGCCTCCGTTAGTATACACTCAGTTCATGCTCGTTAGTGGGTGGGTATTAACAAACACCCCTCACTCCTAGATTTCATGTGTTTCTTTTGTTTGTCTGGTGTGAAGAGTCGAACCCCTGGGCTTTGCGAATGCTTAGTGTGAACCCTAAAACTGAGCTCCACGCCAGAACCTAAACCGTATAACTTATGTGTTGTATGTTCACATTGGAACTTTTGAATGAAAGACGATGAAATAAAAGCTTCGTGTTCAGACATGACTGGCAGACCGTCAGATCGTTTGACTCTTAGAAACGTTAAGCGGTTTGCATTCCATGGGCACAAAGTGAGAGAATGAGATTGTTCTAATTGGTGTTTGGAACCTAAAAGGAGATCCGGACTTCCCTGCGCGGAAGCTTCTGTTTAGCTTTTCATCGATCGCTCTTAAATGTGGCAAAATGGGATCTTCTTGACATTTTTTCCCTTGGTGTCCTTGGGACATTGTGAGTTGATCTTTTTCTCCTTCAGCTTACTTAGCGGATTTGTCACGTAGAACTGTACTGAACTGATACATCTGGGGTATTTAGTCCTCAGGCCTATTAGTTACCTGTTTGGGAAATTGGTTTTGGTCTGTCATTGGTTTCCAGGATAGAATGCCTCTTACAAATGACTGTATAAATTATATAAGATCCCTCATCCATGAAAGCCCACCCCTAATAGACATAAGGAATATTATTAATTAAACCTTCCTCAGAATGGTCTAGAAGAAAATGGCTGTTATTATTATTTTCTTTAATGTGGAACTGTCAGAAACTAAGAAATACAGATGATTCCCAACGTCAAGTCACCGGGAACAGACTGGTTGGAGACACAGCAGGAAGTTCACGGGCTGGGGATAGTCACGTCTTTGGAATAGAAGTTTCTAGGACCACGTCTCTCAGTGGTGCTTTAACCCTCCAGACCCTGCTTTGCTCTCCTTAGGGGGACCTCTGGCCATCATTTCCATGCATCCCTGGCTCAGTATGGAAAAGACAGATGACACTGGGAGTTCTCACTCCCCTTATTCCCCAGAACAGTCATCCACCTCTCAGGATTCCAGAGTGGCTTCCATATTTTAGTTGCTGTCTTGCCCTCCTTCTGTTGCCTGCTTGTTTTTCTTTCATGTGCTGTGAAACAAGAACCCCAAATCATGAATGAACTCCATGTATGACAAGTCAAGAGAGAAGCATTTTCACCTCAGGTTCCTTGTCTCTTCAGTGGGGAATATTGAATTGGCAATGAATGAATCAGTTGAGTCTTTTCGCAGTGCTTTTAGCAAGGATGGTAAGCTAGCCACGACCCGTTCATGTGTTTTTAGGCAGTGCATGTCTACGGGGTTCAGAACAGGCTCAGAACTGAGCTTACGGCTTTGCATAGCTTCAGGATCTAGGCACAGTCTTCCTGTCAAAGAGCTCACCGTGCCTTCCTTAGATTGCCTTTCCATCTCTGAAGGCATCTGCCACTTTCCGAGGTCCAGGGTAGGACCTTCCTCATTGTACTTCTTTCACTTTCTCACCCCGCCCCCATCCGAGTGTTTCTTAGCTCCAAAATGAACATGGTCATAGTAGTAACCCACCTTGTAAGATTGCCCATGGCCCCTAGACATGGTCTGAGTCACTGGGTTGTGAGACATCTCAGCTGGTAAAGCCGACAGTCTGTCCATCCCTGGGGCCCACATGGTGGAAGAAGGGAACCAGCTCCTACAAATTTTCCTCTGACTCTGCACACGCGCCTTGGAACATAGGCAAATGCATGTGTATGCACCCAGAGATACGCACACACAGGAACGTAATTTAAAAATTTTTAAACAGAAAGCATCTTCAGAAATTATTGACTGTCACTGTAGTTATTTATGCTGTGAAATGGGAAATTTCAGCTGGGCGGTGGCTGCCCACACCTTCGATCCCCGCATTTGGGAGGCCGAGGGAGGCGGATCTCTGTGAGTTCAGATAGTCAGGGCTACACAGGGGAAACCCTGCCTTGAAAAACAAACAAACAGAAAAATAAAATGAATTAAATTTAAAAAGAAATGGAAAATTTCATCAGGATATAGACTACATTTATTTTTACTTTAAAGTTTTTTTTATTAGCATATGTTCAGTATATGTGATAATGTGATTCATTTTGAACGTTTTTACACGTGCTATATAATTTGATCATATTCACTTCCAAATACCCTCCTCTTGTCCCTTTTGGTTTTGGACAATGCTGAGGACTGAACCGAGGGCGTCCCTTAGCAGTCACTTGCTCCACTACTGTGTTAACAGCCGCAGTCCTGGTTGTTTTTTTCCTTTTAATCCCTGGAAATATTTATATAATTATGCTTGTTTGAATGATTGATTAGCACAATAATTAAACTGTTATTGCTTACTAACAGTGCCGGCCAATTCATGGCAATTGGTTAGCCCCTAAGATGTTCACGTTAGTTAAGGAGATGCATTAAACCCTTTGCTTCTCAACCTATTATGCTGAGCAATCTGTGGATCTTGTGGAAACGTAGATATTGATTGACTGGGTCTGGACTGCGGCCTGAGACGATTGAAAACAACAACAGTAACAGTAACCAAAAACTTTAAAATGTTTCTTGTGAAATCTTGATGAGTTGTTTGTTGTTTGGTTGGTTGGTTGTGACTTCTTAGCTTTGAACTTGCTATGTAGACCAGGCTGTCCTTGAACTTACAGAGATCTACCTGCCTCTGCTTCTTTAATGCTGGAACTAAAGGTCTGTGTCATCATGTCTGGCCAGAAATCGCAGTATTAATGAGTTCTCAGTTGATGCTGATACTTCTGGTGAGCTGCGAGACAGAGCTGCAAACCGGATCAGAAAGGGTCCTGCTTGCTTTATTTTAGCTCCTAGAATAGTGTGCCTGGTATATGCCTGCGCTCAAAGTATAGTTTGGGAAAAGCACACTCACCTCAAAATACAAAATACATATGCTGTGATATGGTGGTTATTTGGACTACTGGCTTTGTGTGTTATGAAAGTCTTCGATTGCTGACACGTAATGCAGTGGGAGATTGCCACATTTGTTCATCTGCCATCTCATCAGAAAGTCCTTATTGGGAAGTTAAGCTTACAGTCACAGATACAAGTTTTCCTAAATCCTGAATTTTTCCAGAAAGCTTGCATTTTGTCATGGGCAACAAATAGACTCACTTGTCTTCCTTAGAGACAGGTGTACTATGTGCAGTGTTTAGAAAATGTCTGCCCAGTCACCGACTCCGAATGGCTGTGGACTCTGGCTGTCATTTGTTTTGTCAACTAAAAGCAGAGCTTTCTGAAAAGGCCAAGAGTTTATTGTACAAGCTTGTCCCAAGTGCTCTCTATGTACCTTGGTTAAAAAGATATTCTTTTGAGGGTTGGGATTTGATGACAGTTTAATAAATGTTTCTGCTTCTTCAATGGCCTTTTACTGGGAGTATGTGGCACTGGGGAGCACAGTAACCACTAGTATGGTTTATGCCGCTGTCTTGCTGTGTGCTGAGATAGCACAAAATTATCATTTTTTGTGCCCCACTTAAATGTCAACACATGAAAAAGTGATAAAAGCATTTCCCTAGAATAAAAATAGCCTCAGTCTTAGGAGCTCCCTGAATTCCTTTTGGGGGACTTCAGCTCTGGGTAAGAGATCAAGGCTCCCAACAATCTGGTTCCAGAGGGACCTGTGGAGGGTACTAACTGTGTGTGGTTAATGGGACATGGAAGCCCAATCGGAGAATACTGGCGCTCAGCAGTGAACTCACTTCTGTGAGAAAAGGTGTCCATTTTGTTTGTTTCTTTGGTTACTGCGCTTTGACTTTATGATGTGTGGAACCAAACCCCAAGCATGCTAGCTAGGCCAGAGCTCTGCTGCTGAGCTACAGCCTCAGCCCTGTGGGCGCCATGTGTAAGATGGAGCTGCTGATGATAGGACAGGCGTTGTAGAGTAAGTTACTGGAGGAAGGACGGCAGGGCGCTAAGAAGAGTCTTACAGTAGTCTGCTTGAGATGATGAGAACTGCTGGTTACGTTAAATGCAGAATGTCCTTATGGGACGGAAGAACAAGTCTGTAGGGCTTAATGATTGGATATGGAATGGGTAAGGAGGAGGTGAATCAAGATGTTCCTTTACAAGGGTTTCTTGCTTTCTCTTTCCTCGGCGTTCTTGCTTTGCTTATAGAAGGGGAAGACACGGCATACATTTGGGAGTACCCCAGTAAGAAACCGTTTCTGAAATGGTAGAGTCATTTGAGGTGACATATGCCATGGTTTAATGTGTGTTCCTTGGCCCATATGGGAACACTTGGACACACTACCCATTTCCTGTCTGAAGGCATGTTTGGTCCGGGTGCCATCTGGGTGAAGCTTTTCCTCCATGAACTTCTTGCAGCTGTTAAGAGCCTTTTGGAAGTCTGAAAGATTTGAGATGGCAGTGTATGGAAATGCTGAGCCCACCCACCCTCTCCCTCTCCCTCCTTCCCTCCCCCTCCCCTCCCAGTGGTTATGGCTCCAAGCGCCTTTCCTTTGGCATTGTCACACAAAATTGGAATGCTTTCCTCAGACTGCCCACGTGACATGACCGGAAGTCATGCAAAGTGCCGGCTTTAGGCTGAGTGTTTTATGAAACATTTTTACAGTTGGATGAGTACATGTGTATTTCCTGGATCATGAGAGGAAAAAATGTGTTTCTTATTCTGACCACATTCCAACCATAGAAAGTGGGCAAAAAGTGTAAATTTATCTAGGTTACAGACTCTAAATCTGTTGCGTGAGTGTGTGTGTGTGTGTGTGTGTGTGTGTATGTGTGTGTGTCACTGTGCATGTGGGAGTCAGAGGACAAATTTCAACTCTTCTCTTTCCGCCTTGTCTTGAGGCAGCATCTCGTGATGCTACTGTGTACACCAAATGAGCTGGCCAGGAACGTCTGGGCAGTCTCCCAGTCTCTGCCTCCAATCTCGCCATAGGAGCACTGAAATCGCTGATGCACGCCACCACATTTGGGTGGGTTTTTTTATTGGTTTGGTTTGCTTTGGTTTTGGATTCTGGAGATGCATGGCAAGTGCTGTTACCCACTGAGCCATCTCCCCGGACCAGTTTCCCCATTTATAAGTTCATATTACCTTTCTCAGATGATTTCTGCAATGATTAAATGAAATGAAAATATATGAAAACAAAAGAACCAAAATGTTATAAATTAATAATCCCAGGACAGCTTCCCCATCCCACCGAGCCATCTGCCTTAGATCGGAGAGCTGTGAGCCAACGAGAATGTACTGGATGCTCAGGAGAGTGTTGTCAGTGGAACATCTCCATTTATTGAAGCAAGGGGTGGTTACATTTATAGGAAAAAGTCAGGGGAGGGACCTTGGTACCCAGAGACGGGGGCCATTGGTTAAGGACAGGGGTACTGGAGTAGATCCATTTGCATGTGGAGCGCGTGTCTAAGGGTCAAAGTCCTGCAAAAGCACCTTCTGCATAAGGTATGGTCCCACAGGGAAAAGAGGAAGACACCTTATCAGAAAATGGGCTCAGACCTAGTCTTCCAGCTACAGTGTTCAGATAAGCTCCAACCAAGTCATTTTCCTTTGCCAGTGACCTTTTGTGAAGCAGGCAGTATTTAGAATTTAGCTGGGTTTTGCCAGGGCTAAGAAAGTGGGGAGCAACCGAACTCCTGCCACTTTCAGGATGAGACTTATGGAGTTTAAAGCATCCTTAAAGCCACTCTTAGCTCTAGGACAGCCTGACACCAAAATATATGTAAAGTGGGTGCTTATAGCTGGATATGAAGCATAGGCCTAGCACCTGGGAGGAACCAATGGTCTTTGCTTCCCTCTCTTCATTGTCTGTTGCTTCCTCCTAACAGCTTTAGTGATGTTCATTGGGAGTTCCCAACCTGTGGGTTGTGACCCCTTTGAGGGTCTAATGACCCTTTCACAGGGATTGCCTAAGGTCATCTGCATATCCCATACTTACATTATGATTCATAACTGTAGCAAATTTACAGTTATGAAGGAGCAATGAAAACAAGGTTGGGGGCCACCACAACATGAGGAACTACAATAGAGGGTCACACCATTGGGAGGGTTGAGAACCACTGGTCCAGCCAATAGGCTGGACCTTGCACTAAGGAAAATGTTATGGATCCTGATCCTAGTGCCTGCTCCCTACTAATACAGCAAGAGGGGCCCTGACTTCACAGCAGATAGAGGATGGATCATCAGAAAACAGTGTGCAGTCACCCTTGGAATGGGCTCAGTCACTCCAGTAGTTTTGAACTACTAAGAATATGTTATATCTGTGGCAAGATTTAAAAGAATATCTGTGTTGGGGTATTCCTACCCCAGCCTCTGCTTTGGTCTGTGACTTCAACAGTTTTTCCTAAAGCTCTTCCTATCTTGCCATTGTGGGGTCCAGGTTGCGAATCCCCGACTAAGCTTTCAGAAATTCTCTTTCTTCATCTCGTAACCTGTGCTCATGATAATCACACCCCTTTATTGAATGTCTACTGTGTATTGGGCTCCTTGCAAATAAGATGGCATTTAATCCTCACCACAGCTCACCTGCAGAAAGGGAGACTCTTCAAAAATTAACTTTTTAAAAAGATAAAGCCAATAAGGTTTAGATTCAAGGATAAAAAAAAAGAAAAATGAGGACTACATAAAGGTTTGCCTTCCTCCGAGTCTGTGCCCCACGTCCCATCCCTTTGTAGCCCTGGGAATTTGGAGGATTGTGTATGACCTGTGTGTGACGGAGCAGCTAAGCGATGGTCTGCGTGTCTCTGGAGCGCTAACCCGAGGTTCCCAAGCCCATCCTCAGGACCCTTAACTGACAGCACAGTTTATCATTTTGCATGTTTTTTGTCTCTTCATATTTCTCCTTCCTCCCTTTCCATGGTTTTTCTTTCCCAACTGATTAGACAGTCCACTGAAGATTCCTTTGAGACCCAGACTTGCTTTTCTGGAGCCTCAGTAATTAGTGCCATTAGAATTCCTGGTACTCGGTCTCCCAGGTCAGCAGCTGGAGCAGACGCCGCCCGGGTCTCTGTCCTGTTGAAGCTGTGGTGACAGATACGAACTCAGTAAGAGGTTACAGTTCAGTAGGTTGTAGAATGCTCCGTACAACAGACACATGTCTGTAAGTCTTTATGAATTGTTTATTGGTACAATAGAGAATAAATAAGCAAATTAACAATCAAAGTAAATATGTAGCTGGTTTGAAAAACCAATGCCTTTGGAGGCCGGGGGGGGGATTGAGGGGGGGAGTACTTCCTTTGTCCTGGGAGAAGTGAAAACCTCTTGTGTTTTATTGATTTCCATTAAGCTCACCTTAGCCTTGTTTTTATAAAAGCTCAGTGGCAATGGAGCGACCTTAATTTTTGGAAGCATAAACGTTTAGATGCAGTGATTTGGGCTTTGCTTGCAGGGAATGAACTGTAGCTTGAGAGGTATCCGCCCAGGAAGGCACCTTCATGCCCACTTCAGTGGGCTGCAGCAGTCAGAGGCAGGGGCGACACTCTCTCTGAGCTGCCCTTGCCTTGCCTTCTGCCCTGAAAAGTACCAAGGAGGCAAGGCATTATGGGCTGGCTGCCCCCTTTGGGAGTCCAGGTCAAGTAGTAATGATTACCTGCCTGTTAATGCTGCCCATCAGTAGAGTAGAAGTTGACAAGGTACACTGTCAACTTCCTCTCCTCTACCTCGCCAAACAGGATAGTAGTGTACGTTTACTTTCTGAAGCTCTTCTACTTTTTCCATTTTGTGGTTGTCAGCCCAAAGAATCATGGGAAGTGTCATTGCTTCCTTAAGAGAGTAAGGGCCTACAGAGAGTCCCACTGATGGCTTTTTAACTTTTAGATTTTTTAAGTTTAGATTTAAAATATGCTAAATGGAGGAAGCAAGTGTTTTATAGTTGTATTACCAACATTCCGAATTATGTTGTATGCCTGTCTCAGCTCCAGCTCGACACAAACTTTTTGTCAGGAAATCAAATATCTGAATTATAAAGTGTGGAATTGTTATTTTGACACAATCGAAATCATGTTGTTAATACTTTAAAGTTCTCTTTTCAAATGAGTGAAGTTGCAAACTGGAAAGGACTTAAGACTTTACCTAATAATTCTCCCAAGTAACTTGTAGCAGAACACTTGGAAGAAGTTTTTGTTTGGTTTCTTTAAGAACTCAAAATGGCGTTTGGACTAGGCTCGCGTTCCCTCCCAGGTGTGGTAGATGACCGTGAGTTGAATTTGGAACGCTTGGTCCCGGTGGCTATAACTTGGTTAAGTGCAGTTGTTCTGG
Source organism: Cricetomys ansorgei (assembly GCA_026225945.1). Lineage (NCBI taxonomy): Eukaryota > Metazoa > Chordata > Mammalia > Rodentia > Nesomyidae > Cricetomys > Cricetomys ansorgei. The sequence continues at coordinate 3,089,157 of JAMJFZ010001868.1, read as the reverse complement.
CATGTGTAGCTTGTTCTTGGGATTGTGTGCTGCTTGGGTTTGTGGAAACTTTTGCTTAGAGTATAAAGGGTTTAAAGTCCCAAGAGCTGGGGTGGGTATTGGTTGGTGGTTTGTTGGTTGGTTTGTCCGTTGATAGTGTGTTGAACAACAAATGTTGGAGAGATTGAGTTTGCTGATAGTGATCTGAGAAGCTAGTCTGACTCACTGTCAGCTGGTCTTCTCCAAGCCTAGGACAGCCTAAAAAAGGCTGTGAGGATTTCTACCTTTCTCTCATTCTATATCAAGGCCGCCTGCAAAAAAAGCAGTGAAAATTTCTTTCTACCCTTCCTTTCTCTTTCCCTAAATTGAAGGTAAAAGATTGTAGTTAACAACTACGCAGTATCTTGGAGGTACAAAGTTAATTTTACCTCTATACTGAGCAAGACAAAACTTTTCTTGGCCATTTTGGCTGATATGATCTGGGGCTTTGCTTTAAATTATTGATTACAGTTAAAAGGGGGAGGATTTCCTGATGAGACCAGCACTCTCTGTAATAGCCTTTCACAAAATCAATTCCCACCATTCCTGCCGTGCCCTTTCAGGGTATTGAAGCTTGGGAAGAACTTTTGTGTCTCCTAAATTTAATCTTAATATTTTTCATGATTTGCAGGCCCACCTGCCCCGTGTTTATTCAAACCGTTTGAAACAAAAGTTTTTTCCTTTAACGATTTATGTCTTGCTTGAAAGAGTTGAAAGAGGGATGTGTGACGGATGTTGCCATCAAGGTATTCGAGAGTGATGGGTCAGTTCAGTAGGTACATGGTCCACGTGCTCCTGTTTCTAATCTCGTCTCTTGGCTGCATCGGTGCCATGGTGTCATCATCCACAGTGGAGGCAATTCTGGGGTGAATGCACCTTTCATGGCTGCCTTGTTCCAGTGAGTCCACACAAGGAAGCACTGAGTCGGCTTCAGGGGGAGCTTCGGTGAGTCCCTGTCAGTGCACATGTGTCCGGGAGAGGCAGTTGCATTCTCCCACACACTGGGGCTACTGCTCTGAGTTATTGTTTATGGGCTTTAACTGGGAAGCTGGTGTGGAAGCACGTGAAGAGGGGTAGAATGCTGGTAGCAGAGAAGTTGAGACTGAGTTGTGCGGTCACAGTGAGAGACTTACGTAGTTTCTGATGGTGGGCTGTATTTCTCTGGGGTTGCTTCAGAACGACCACTACTACTTCCTCTTCCTTCTCCTCTTTCTCCTCCTCCTCTTCTTTGTGACGTTTCTGTTCTGCTAGAAGAAATCGGCAGTTTTGAGTTGATGAAGTAGCTTGAGGAGATTGCTCCAAATCCAAGTTCTTGGCTTTCCTGGGGTCCAAGAGTTGAAGTCTGGAAATGGTGATCTGTGCAGCTTGAAGAATTTCAAGCGAGAACCTCTTGCTTCTGTTTTCTCCTTTATCTCCTCCTGATATCTTCTCCAGGACACCTATTAAATTACTCAAGTCGAAGAAGTCTGTACGCAAGTTAATACAAACCTACAAATTTATCCTAGCCAAGTGATTTTATTTAAGGCAAAAATACCTTCTTGTCATGAAATACAAAATGGGCCCAAACCCTTATAATTATGACCAGTGATACTTTTTCTCCCAGAATTTATTATTTAAATACTTAGAGATTTAATGTGGTGAAACTGTCACAGAATGGGGAAAACATAATTTTAATTTTTGTGTATATGGTAAGAGATGTGCCTTTAATATTAATTAAAACTGCCCTGATTTCTGTCTTCATTTTTCCTCTGTGGATGAGACAGTCAATATATTGAACATGAAATTCAATATAGATGAAGTGCTTTTATTGACAATGGAATTGATACTAACATGAGGAGACCTGTCCTGGTCATGGTCACATGCTTCCCAACTGGCATGTGCTCACCCTTGGTGCATGAGTGGGTTCTGTAGTTCCTATTGTCACCTCTGGGGGAGTCTACCTGTCTCTTACAAATAGTACCTTTGAAGTGGATCTGAGTCAACTGAGATCAACACAACATAACCACCTATGGATGTTTAATTATTTTTTATTATTATTAGTTTACAAAGTTTGAATTTTTGTTAACTTATTGACTGCACTAAACAGGCATGTTCACTGAAGATAATGAAGACAAGACAGATAAATGTGAACCTACAATTCAAGCCATCTCCAACTTTACTACCCAAAGGTGAAAACTGTTATAGATTCTATGACTAAACCCTCAGACTTTGTTCTGTGTGAACAAACAGATATTAATGTCTGGTTTTCTCATTAGTTTTTTTTTTCAGTGAAATTGTGGGATGCATTAACTGATAGTTTATACTTTTAATTATACTAAATATTAGGTATATTGGTAAATTTACCTGTCAGTCAGTATACACACTCTTTCTTCTAGATAAGGTCTCATATAGCCCAGGCTGGGCTTGAACTGTCTGTGTAGGCAACAATGACTTTGAACTTCTGATCCACTCTGTCTTTACCTCCCAAGTGCTAGAATTCTGAGTAAAACCCCTTCCGCCTCTTTTCTAGGATGGTTTGGGCTAGGACCCAGGACTCATGCATGCTAAGTAACTGTTCCAACTGATCTACATGTCAAATTCCTAGGTATACTTTTACCATACAATTCTTAAAAGCTGCACAGGACTTGGAGACAGTCGGGTACAGGGTGATATGTTCTGATGAGTCAGAACATTTTCTCTCATATGCATTCCATCATTGTCTTTCTCCAGGGACACCGCAGGAAAGGGGGACATGTGTCTGTGGCTTGTTAGTTTTGTTTCATGAAAATAGGATAGTGCCGTATGTGCCTTCTCCACAGGCACGGTATGTATTGGGCTGATGGTACCAGCAGCCAAGGCTTCCATGGCCCTACTCTGTGCAAGGCAGTGTTCTGAGCTCTACGCTGTAAAGCTCACATGGGCCCTGTAAGGAGACCACAGTAATCATGCTTTACAGTACGAGGACCCGAGTAGCAGAAAGGTTTTCCTAAGGCGATGTCGCCCCCTCCCCCCTAGACAAGCAGACCGCAGGCTTGCTCATGGTAGCACCCTACACTGACTTCTCAGAAGGGTCTGTCTGATGTGTACAGTTCCAATTTAAATGCAAAGGCCACCATCACCCTGCCGCTTTGTGCTCCAGAATACAGGTGAAATGCGCCTGGTTCATTGTCCCCTGATGGTGGGCCTTTGAAATACGTCTCGCTTTCCTCATAACAGCCTAGACTTGTGCAAAATTTCTTACATATCTCAAGAAAATATAAGCAGGCTTTTTTTTTTTCCTTTCCCCTAGGATTCTTATTCAGATGAAGAATCTCAGACTGATAACCCTTCAAGAAGATTGTCTGTTGTAAACAAGGCTATGACAAATGGTAGCGTGTGGGTCTGTTTCTTGTTTAAAGTTCTCAGAAAGTGCCGGACAGTGGTGGCGCATGCCTTTAATCCCAGCACTCGGGGAGGCAGAGGCAGGCGGATCTCTGTGAGTTCGAGGCCAGCCTGGTCTACAGAGTGAGTTCCAGGACAGCCAGGGTTACAACAGAGACTGTCTCAAAAAACCAAAAAAAAAAAAAAAAAAAAGTTCTCAGAAAGAACTGCACGTGCTGCTTGCCAAGAGGGTGTGGCTTTTAAAGCATCCAGTCTCAGGTGCGTTAATACTACAGGTTAGCATTGGTATTTTCCTGTGTGTACCCCTCAGCACTGAGCTGTAGCGTACAGCATACTCTTCGTTGCAAATTATATTTGTTTACCACAGAAAGGCAATGGGGGCGGAAAGGGCGGGGGGACCCACAAAGAACATTTCCAGCTTCCCCTGGTTAGGCTTTCTTGGCTTCTGTTTCTTCTTAGTGATGCCTTGCCTCTCGGGGCCCCAGGAATCTGGATGTCATTAGACAAACAAACACTCCTCTGTGCAGACTAAGGAACCAGTTCTGGCCGGTGTTGTTTTCACAGAGGAGACTGCTCCTGTGGTGGGGGTGTGGGGAACTCTGCATCCCTGCCCGCCCCGCCCCACCGCCACTCAGCAGCCAGCCCCTTTGGTGGAGTTCCTCTTGCCAGGGACCACTTACCCTCTTTTAACCCTCCCCCAGATTGATGCAGGTTTTATCTAATCTACTTCGACCTCTATTTTCTTAGAAATTAAATCCCTTACTTTCCTTGGAATGTAGAAAGAACTTTCAGAACTCAGGCCAGTTTCACCCAGCCTGCACTCGGTCCTGTGTGGGACAACACTAAGCATCTGTCTTAGGGTGCCCTCGGGTCCCTGAACCCCGTACCTGTACTGTGACCGCTAAATGGCTTTAGGTGCTGGGCTCCCATCCCTCGACCTCCTCCTCCATCCCAGTGCAGGCTCCTGTGCGCTGCTGCCTCCTTTTGCCTCTGAGGATCAAGCCTGGTCAGGAATGGTCCATGGCACCGTAGCCCCTTTACTCAAGAGTTGCTGATCCAGGGTTTTCCTGTGGTCATTTCATTAACCATCGGACTCTATGGTCACATAAGAACATTTTTCCCTTCTAAGAGACTTTACGATTCAGAGATTTAAAAAAAAAAAGTCATCATAATCAGGACTCCGGGTGCAGAGGCTCAGCCTCACTTGACACTGCCCTAAGTCAGGTTAAGCCATCCTGCTCTTTACCAGGAGAAATGGTATTTGCCTACCTCCCAGAAGTTTCCTAGAAAATTTTCATGAAATACTACTCATTCATAATAGTTTATGTTTAAATTCTAGAGGGATTGTTTTCATTCTTTTTATCCCCAGACACCATGCTCTTCAGAGCACCATGGGAGGTAGATTACCGAAAGGATGCCTTTAAGTCATCTTTGTCCTGGTGCTCACTCTCCTCGAAGAGCAAAAAGTGTAGTAGTTCAGAGCACAGACGACATTGGTTCGGATTACAGCCCTACCGTTGATGAGCTCCGCAGCTTCAAGAAAGCTACTTGTCTGACCCGTACCTCCCTACCCTTGTCTGCGCAGAGGGGTTATTGACGATTAGCTGAGCAACATAGCTAAGGAACTCAAAACCGTGTGTGGCTTCTAAGTGTTTACTACGCGTCAGCTGCTGTTACTGTCTTCTGCAAACTAAACTAAAGATAGGCAAGCTCACCTCCCTTGTCCATGTCCACTTATCCTCCCTCAGACTGTATAGTATACGTAATATATATATACACACACACACATATATATATACATAGTGCATATACATGTACACATATACATTGTATACACCATGTAATCTACTTGTACATATATATGGCATGGATCTGTCACCTGGTACTTTGCTCCTTTTCTGTCTATTGCATTTTAACAAGCGGGAAGACTTATGGGAAATTGATGCTTCATTTCCGGGAAAGGAAATCCATCCCGGTCATGAGAAGGGGCCATCCTGGTGGTCCACATCCTGGAAGGATGACAGGTAAGAAGTACGGTCTAGAGTTTGCTCTATTCCTTCAGTCTCTTGGTGAAGGTCATGGCTCTGGGTCTTGGGGGGAAGGAATTGCCTCTTTTCTGAATTGTGTGTGTTTGTGTTTGACTGCTGAAAATAATATTTGGGCCTGGGGGGGGCACTAAGTGGTTCAGTGATTAAGAGCATTTCTTGCTTTTGCAGAAGATCATATATGATTTCCAACATCCTCATGGCCACTCACAGCTGTCTGTAACTCCAGTCCCGGGGCATCTGATGCCCTCTTCTGACCTCCAAGGGCACCAGGCATGCATGTGGTATAGTACATTGTAAGCAAAATTCATTTTGTGTATGTGTGTGTGTGTGTGTGTGTGTGTGTGTGTGTTCAAATAAATACATCTTTAAAAAAAGATTGGGGCTGGGCAGATGGCCGAGCAGGTAAAGCAGATGTGGGGACCCACCTAAAAGCTAGGCAGACACAGCAACTGGCATATAATCCTAGTGTCTGGGGGCAGCAATGCGGGGATCCCTGAAGCAAGGCAATTAGCCAGACTAGCTGAACCCAGCACGTTCTGGGCTCAACAAAAGATACTGCCTCAAAGTAAAAGATGAACCGTAATTAAGAAAGACACACCAAGTGAACTGCCGGCTTCCACACATGCATTCGTACCACATAAAATAGTTGAGATTTCTTTTTATTGGCTCTTTGTTACATGGTGGCCAAAGAAATAACCAAATATGTGTACTTACAGAGAAAATATGGGATGTTTTAAATTCACTTAATAAATGGGTTCTCTCTAATCTTGAAGAAAGAAAAGTTGTTGCTTTATTCAGAAAACCAATCTACCCTGTCTGAGGGGAAAAGTAGCTAGAATGCACTTTCAGACACGTCATTTATCAGCTTTGGGTATCAAGCGAGGAAGGGACTTCATATTTCCTCAGTTATTGCTGCAGATAAGTCTATTAGGCTGCCATAAAGAACACCACCGGCAGGATGGCTCACACAACAGACATCCATTTCCCACAGTTCTGCAGCCTGGAATTCCAAGGTCAAGGTGTGGGTAGGGTAGGTTTCCCCAGAGGCCTCTCTGATTGACTTGAGATAGCTGCTGTCATGCTGTGGGGTCTCCTCCCTCTGTGCTTCCCTTATGATGTTTCTTCTTATAGGATACTGGTCATGGTAGGATTGGAATCTCACCACGAGGACTTCATTTAACCTTACTTGCCTCTATGCTGGACCTGTCCCCAAATGCAGCTATGTTCTGTAGTCTTGAGATTATATACTCATTTCACATTGGAATATTGAAGGGACACAGTTTAGTTGATAGTAGATAGCTTTGTTTGAAATTGAGTGAAGTAGAAAGTATTTATAGGGTAGATTTTGCTTTATTGCTTGATCTTTATGGAGGAGGCTAGCCCCTAGGCTGCAGGGGAAGAATTATAGGGGCTGCAATTGGGATGGGGCCTCCTGGGAGCCCTCAGTGTCTGTGGACCAGTAGCAGCCACCCCTGCAGCCTGAGAGAACGGATCAGAGACCTTTGTGAAGTAGAATTTTTTTTCTAAGGTATCTGCATGTTGCCAGCTGCTACAAGGACATTGTCTTTTATGCTTAATTATCTGAATTAACAGTGGAAAATATTCATGTGGAAAATGGAAAGACACCCTCAGCTCCCTCATGAGTGTCAGTCAGTTTTACATTCTGGATTGGAATTACCTCTTCCTTGCCAAATAGAGTACTGTGAACATGTTGCTTAGGCTAACACACCTCATCTATAAAGGATGGCATCGTGCAAGGGAGACTATTGACTTTGCAAATTTCCATTTATGTGTTGTGTGTGTGCACATGCATGTGTGCGCTTCACAACATGTGTTGTATGTGTAGAGGTCGAGGTCAACTTTCAGGAGCTGGTTCTTTCCTGCTGTGTAGGTCCTAGGATAGAGCTCCAGTCCTCAGGTTTACAGGCAAGTGCTTTTACCTGATGCACCAGCTTGCTGGATCTGGTTGTAAATTTAGCTTGCAGAGATTTCTTATATCTTGGGTCTCATTCATGGAGATTCTGATTTGTAGGGTCCAAGGAATCTTCCCTGTTAATAAACACCCCTAAGCTGATTCGAGGTCAGTGGTTGCACTTTGAGATGGTTGCTGCACCCCATTGCACTTTGAAGAACCTGGGAGATAGGATGCATTTGAAAAAACAAGCCATAGTTTGAGTATACGTTGGCATTGTCTACTGCCCATTTTGATCCTTGTCCCCAAAGCTACCTGTCCTGGTTAGTTTGTTTTGACATAGTCATCTTGGAAGAAGAAACCTCAGTTGATAAAATGCCTCTATAAAGTTGGTCTGTAGGCAAGCCTGTGGGGGTGTTTCCTTGATTAATGGTTGATGTGGGAGGGCTCAGCCCACTGTGGGTGTTGCTACCCATGGGGGCAGATGGTACTGAGTTGTATTTTTTTTTTTTTTTAAAAAAAGCAAACTGAGTAAGCCAGTAAGCAGCACCCTTTCCTGGTCTGTGCTTTCAGTTCCTGCCTTCAGGTTCCTGATTTGGCTGCCTTCAGTTATAGACTCTAAGCTGTAGGATGGGATGAACTCTTTCTTCCCCAAGTGGCTTTTAATCCTGGTGTTTATCGTAAGAATAGAAAGCAAACTAAGACACTACCCAGTTTGAATTCCGTGCTTTGTCTATCTGCAGCAATTAGGCTATGAAAAGAGAGCCATCCAGCTGCAGAGCTGTGAGGTCTACTGTTTCAAAACTTCTCCTCTTGGAGTACTTCTGCTTTTTTCCCTTAGGGCTTGCTAAATTAGACCAGGCTCACCCTGGATGAGCTCCTTTGCCTTGAACTCAAAGACAGCTGGTGAGAAACTTAGTCGAGTATGCAAAAATTATTTCACTCTATAATACAACATAATCTCAGGATATTACTCATAGTTCTTGCCCATATTCAGGACAAAGAAACTATTTTGAGTATGTAAATCAGGAGGATTCTACTTACATGTTCAAGGATATGTATTAAATATTAAGTATCAGACCTTAATTTATATTTTGAGAAAGAGAGAGAGAGAGAGAGAGAGAATGAGAATGATGTGTTTCTGTGTCTACCTGTGTACAAGTACCCTTGGATACCAGAAGAGGGCATTGGATCCCCTGTAATTGGAGTTAAAAGTGGCTGTGAGCCTTCTCACATGGATGCTGAATCCAAACTCTGGCCATCTCCAAGAGCAGCAAGTGCTCTTAACCATTGAGCCATCTCTCCAGTCCCAAATCTTGATCTTTTTTTAATTGATTTACAGCTCTATACAAAAATTATCCTCTGGGAAATCTAATTTAATAATTTAAATGGTAAGGATTCTAACCTGCAACTTTAGTTTTTTATATATTTTTTTATTTTTTCTAGAAATGTGGTAAGCAGAACAAAGTATGTTGCCTAATGCTTTGGAAATTTAAAACCAAAGAACACTAGGAAAAAACTAGACCGCACCCAGGAACCTGCACTCATGGTGCAGTGAGAAGCCATCTCACCAGACCCTGTCACACAGCAGAGAAAGCCTGGGTGTCTTCTGTTGTGGAAGTTTATTTTTAGTTCTGTATAAAATAATTGTTCTATGCACTGTTGGGGGAAGGGCTGCCTAGGCCTTGCAGGGTAGTGTAGATCCCAAATCCGGTCGAGAATAAGACCGCCACAATTGAGCCAAATTTGAAGCAAGCAAGCTTTAAATAAATTAGTTAAATACTGGCCAGGAAGATGGACTCTGACCAGGTCCATTCTTAGGTATCCATGGAGTGAACCTGCCACCTCCAGAGCTCCCACAGAATGGCCTGAGTCATGTAGCACAGGTGCTTAAAAATGCAGAACCCATAAGACTATGCACTTCCCACCAGGTCCAGCAGTGGCAAGCATCTATCCTGATGTACTTCCTGTCTGGGTTGTCTCCCACCTACAAGTGACCAAGCACATCCAGTGCATTTGGAGCACATCTGACGCAGTAGGGCCCACTAAATGAGATCTAGACACTCCCTACCCAACAATCCAAGAGGCCATGTCCTTGGACAAGAGAATTCAAGATTATCTCACCTGCCTGGCACTCCAGGTCGTTATGTCCTTATTTCATAGAATTACTTAAGCAGGGTAGTTGAAATTTAAAAGCATAACTTTTGTTCTTTTACACTGGCTTTGTGTAAATTCCTTATGATCTGCATGTGCTGTCAGTAGAACACCTGAAGAGTTCTGAATCAATAAAAACACCTGAGCTCAGACACTTGGGGTTCCCGCGTCCAGTATGGTGCCTGCCATAATGGCGGTTCCCTCTGCTGAGGTCTAGCAGGTTTTGCACCTATGGGAAGCCTCCTTGTCATCCTTGGTGAGCCGCCACAGTAAGTGTACTACTGCATCTTCTGGCTCCTATCCCAGGCACTTTCTGCCATTTCCTTTTCTGTGCAACTCTTAACATTTTTTTTTTTTAAAGATGTGCTCCAAGTATTCTTATTAATAAATCCGGAGCTCATTGAATTAATGAATAATTTTCTTATTTGCCATTATCGTCTTGAATTAGAGCATTTTCTTTCTAATGTGTTATGAATTAGTTACTGAGCGAAATGGAATCTTGGAGAAAATGAGATTTTTGTTGTTTCCTCCTGAGCATAAAATCTCAATAATCTTCATAATGGTGAACACAGTTAGGGCATTGTAGAGCTGAGGGTGACATGAGGACCAGAGAGAGCTTACATGATTCAACCGCCTGCAAAAAGCCTTTTGTGTCGTTGACAATTGGATTGATACCCATTAGGTAATTTTCTATGCTTTTTCCAAAGGAAGATATTCATTGATGCTCGATGGTTTAAAAAAATAAATGTAGATATGACTGACTAGTTTTCTATTTCATTTGGAGCAAAATCTTTCTCTAGCAAGACAGTGCTTGTTACAGAGTTTCATCTTCAAGCCTCCTCTTTGTCTCACCAGGGGACCTAACAGGAGGAGAGATTGACATCGATCCTAAGAGGTAGTTATTGCCACATGTAAATCTCGGTGGCTTGGGGTCAAGAAGTGACTGAATGTCCTCCAGCAGCCAGTGTGGCTAGAATGAGGTGGTACTGGCCCAGCCTCAGAGCTATCTGATCTGAGATGAAGCAGCTCCATGCTGACATACCTCTTGGGCATTTGTCAAGGCAGGTTTATGGGCTGGATCCCCAGGGTCAATGCAGTTGTAGCAATAAGTTACCTGTGCCTATCCTGTCTGCCATCTTCTGTATCAGTTCCTGGTCACAGGTACAAAAGATAACTCTTACATTCACATGAAAATATCTGGACCATTTTGCCACTGTTCTACCCTGAAGCCTCCTGCTATGTAGCCCTTTGCTGTCACACCTTCCAGAGGCCTGGAGTGTGATGCTGTGTTTTATCTTCCATGTTATATGGAATTCGTTTGCATAGCTGCTTTATCTCCGTCAGAACAAAGGCTGCCTGTGGTTAAGGACTCCGGGGCTGGTGTCTTTCTGGTGGTCTCATTTATTCATCTGATAAGTGTCTCACATTTCGCAGGCTGCCCTCAAACTCACCAAGGGCAACCTTGCACTTCTGAACCTCCCACCTTGCCTGCCGGGGTACCAGGTGAGTACCAGCACCACCCCCTTTAATGAGGTGATATGAGTTGAACCCAGGGCTTTGTGCGTGTTGGGATTAGAAGCATGAGCCACCATGCCCAGCTCAAAGACTTAAAAATGAAGTTTTATCATTCCTTTGGGACAAGGTTATTGGGAAAACTGTCAGCACCAGTAAGACTTATAAACTAATGAAAAACTAATTTTCAGGATATTTTTGTTTCTATTATAACCATCATCATTCTTTTTTTAATTCACTATAAAACTCAGTCGTGTAGAGTTATCAATCTAAAAAAAATATTAAAATTAGACTTTGCTTCTAAATTATTAGTTAGACCTGGGAAAAAAAAAACAAACCCAATGCTGAATACAAAGAAAATTGAGCTACACTTCCGGTGGTCATGTAAGTATTTGTCACACGCTGTAGTAGGCTGTAGTCTGAGGGATGAGAAGACACCTCACTCTGTGTGCAATACGTGTGCATGACGACGTACTTAGATGCTCTCGACACTAATAAACTCCCAAGTGTCCTTAAAAATATGGCGAGTTTAGTATAATTCGGGCTGTTTATCCATCAGTACTTACTCAAAATACAGCAAAGGACAGCCTGGAATTTGAGTGGTTTTTTTTTTTTTTTTTTTTTGCACAAGCCTCTGCTGCACAAGCCTTGCA